>BMAV01008827.1:233399-244878 GCA_019973955.1 Trichonephila inaurata madagascariensis | reverse complement strand
GCAAACAACAAAACATTTCTTTAACTATTGCAAATTTTCAGATATGATAATAAGGTTAAATAACTAGTGCACTAAATACTTCTTAAGCTCTGTGCAATTACAATGGAAATTTAGTGCTAAACTGAATCCATTTAAGAGTCTCGTGATAGCAGCATTAAGTATAATTAATGTCCCTAACGACCCTTAACTAACATTACTAGGGTTTAACCAGTTTTAGCACTTACTTTAGTTTTCGAACAACACTTTCTTACTTTTTTTCCTGTTATCTTCAGTAGTTTTATGGGCCTC
Source organism: Trichonephila inaurata madagascariensis (assembly GCA_019973955.1). Classification (NCBI taxonomy): domain Eukaryota; kingdom Metazoa; phylum Arthropoda; class Arachnida; order Araneae; family Nephilidae; genus Trichonephila; species Trichonephila inaurata. Next base: position 244,590 of record BMAV01008827.1, on the reverse strand, counting down.
TATAATCGCAAGTGATTGTGTTGTATAATTGCAAAATCCTGTTCTCAAGTAAATGGCTTGAAACTTTTTTTTTCTGACTCTTCTTTGATTCTTTAAATTTGTTTAATTACGTAAATTATCGATTTTTTTCCTTAATAAGAGGTTTTATTAACTTTATTTGTAACTGGAAAAAAATTGCTTCGGGTCAAATCGAAATCCTTATAGAAGGGAAGTGTTTCAAATACATTGATATATTTATGATAAATTTAAGATATAGACTTCCATAGTTTTACTATGTGTTTCCAATTGGACAAATAGAAATATATATGCTTTTAATTATCAATAGATTTACCAGAATGGTTAAATAGCCGCTTTTGAGACTCCATTTCTGTTGTATAATTGTTATATAATTATTGTTTTCTTAAACATACTGTATGATATTTTTACAATATATAGCTATACAATCGAACCTCTATACTGCAAATTTTTCTATATAGCGAACTTTTTTCTGGAACCTTGAACAATTCATGATTTTCTTCATAAAATAACTTCTGTATAGCGAAGTGCATTTTCTATATAACAAACATTTTTTTTGTGATTCAATTTTTGTTCTCCCTTTGTTTAAGTATTTCTGAAAAAAATTAATGTTATCCTCCCTTAAACACATTTTATGGTGTTCAGAAATCTTGAACCGGTTTTATTAGATTCTAACTCGCCGAGAGCAATGGAGTTCTGGACGTTTTATGCAAGAAGTGCAATCTTTAACCCCCATTGCCCAGTTCACAAGAAACATCTTCGATATCCTCTTTCACCCTCAGCGGAGTTGTCCCGAGTTCCCGTGTTCTAATTATAAAGTAATGTATGTTTAATATTACTTATATGCCTTAAATTATAAAATGCCCTCAAAATTCATTAATTTTAGAATAAAATTATTTTCTTAATATTGAAAATACAGTGAATTCTCAGACATTTTTTTTCTTGTTTTCCTTGCAGCTTTTCTTTCTTTTTTTATGGGTAAGATACATAAAATAAACATATATTAATTTTAAAACAAGGTATTCATAATTACTTTAATATATAATGTTTATGAATTTAAAATTTGTTTTATGTTATTTATAAAGTATATAAAAAGATGAACCTCTATATGACGAATTTTCCATACAGTGAACTTTTTTCTGGGATTTAGTGACTTCGTTATATATATATATATATATATTCATATATATCTTAGCTTCATTTTAATATATTATCAGGTTTTTCTTCCACGTGTTGTATTAGGCTTAACTTTTCAACTTGGTTTTTTTCTTTTTTCCCCCTATTATGTCGAAAGTTTCTGCTGTACGGGGAAGGTTGGATCCATAAAGCATTGCTAACCATAATTCGCTGGCCTAATTCAGCGACAGCTTTAGAAATCATAATAGGTATCTAGTTTAGTCCAAAGACTTTTTTGTATCTACATTTGTTGTGTCTCGTGAATTCCAATTACTTCCTGCTTTAGCACTGTAGGTTCTAGTACTTCTTCACTTTTATTTTATATTACTATATATATAGGTCCAACTGTACTTAATGTTTTAATATTCTTAAATTCCTTTTCTTTTTTTGCTTATATTCATATGTAAACAACCATTATCTACCATGATCAGTCTGTTGATCTCTGGAAAATATATGTCATTCAAAATATTTAAGTTATGTTAAAAAAATTGCATTGAAATCAAAAGTTTCAAGTTTTCCAAGAAAATGCTATCCTATTGTGTACATGTATAGCTTGCTTTATGCCGTGTGCAACGCACAGTTGGTAGTAATACACCAGACAAAATCATAATCATTACAATCATTTGCGACGTAGTCAATTCTATATGTAATAATAATAGGCTACAAACTTTGGGTAGTAAATGTATACAAATACAGTCGGACCCTCTATATAACGAAGTCTCTAAATCCCGGAAAAAATTTCGTTATATGGAAAATTCGTTATATAGAGGTTCATCATTTAATATATTTTATAAACCACATAAAACACATTTTAAATTCACAAACACTATATATATTAAAAAAGTAATTATTCCCACTCTTTTTTTAAAATTATTATATGTTTATTTTATATATCTTACCCATCAAAAAAAAGAAAGAAAGAAAAACTACAAGGAAAACAAGAAAAAAGAATGTCTTTCACTGTATTTGCAATATTAAGAAAATAATTAAATACTAAAATTAATGGATTTTAAGGACATTTTATAATTTAAAGCATACAAGTAACATTAAACATATATTATTTCATAATTAGAACACGGGGACACATGATAACTCCACAGAGGGTGAAAGAGGATATCGAAGATATTTCTAGTGAACTGGACAATTTGTTTGCACTTCTTGGATGAAACGTTCAGAACTCTATTTCTCTCGGTGCTTTAGGATCTAATAAAACCAGTTCAAGATTTATGACCACCATAAAACGTATTTTAAAGAGAGAATAACTTGAAATATTTTCAGGAATACTTTAAAAAAAAAGGGAGAACGAAAGTTGAATCACAAAAGAAAAAGTTCGTTCTATAGAAAATGCACTTCACTATAGAGAGGTTATATTACAAAGAAAATCTCTCGTGAAATGTTCAATGTTCCAGGAAAAAGTTCACTATATAGAAAAATTCGCAATAAAGAGTTTCGTTGTATAGAGGTTCGACTGTAGTTAGTTTAGTAGTACAAGATTTTCTATTTTATTATTAGTGGATTATTCACGACTACATTCAAAAATTTGCTTCTAAAATATCAGCTCAAAGGAAATTGTTGGAAGAAATGAATAATACAAGCGGGCCGTGTTCTGAAATAGATGAAGAAGAAAATTCTCAGAATAAGGATGGTATACATGATCTATTGGGAACCGACTCTGAGCAATGCGACACGGAAAATGAGGAAGTGAACATATTTAATATTCCCGAAAAAGAATGAGTTTGTTCTCTAGTTCCGAAGACGAATGTGAAGGAAATAAGAATATTGAAATTTCAAATGATGCAACTGTTTGGCTTAAAATTCAAGATAGCTCTCAATTTAGAAGAGCTCCACTTCGTATTATTTTCATAGAAATATCAGGGCCGACATGCGAAATGCACTATTAAAGGCAAAGTAAGGAGTGAACTTTCGATAAAGTTCTTACTTTATATATATTACTTTAATATTAATAATGATATAAATGTAAATAACTATGAAGTAAACTATAATTTTACAATTAATATTCTTTCTGAAAATGTATACGCCTCAAACCACCCCCACTTTAAAATTAATAATGATACCAATGTAAATAACTGTGATGTAAACTATAATTTTACAATTAATATTCTTTCTGAAAATGTATATGCCTCAAACCCACCCACCCCTCAACCCAAATATTAACAATAATAAAAGTTTTTTAGTTATTCCATGATAATGATTTTGTGTTTTATTGCCTATGATAAATTTTGTATCATTTATAATTAGTTGGAATAGAATATAACGTTTATTTGAAAAGCAGTCATTTAAGTGTCACGGATATGTATATTTTATATAAGGGGTTATTTAAGTGAAAGAAATTCCAGGTGTGTATGCATTTTGTATATGATTGCTGATCCATTTTGGATGCAGTGTGTTAACCATACTAGCCAGTTTTAAATGAATGCCACGTCCTTATGAATGCCACTTATCACAAATCTGTTTGCGCACGCGTATGCCTTCGCTATCGCGTCTGTTTCACGAAAATACCCTGAAAATTGTTCGCATGCGAAGCTTCTAATCACTTTCATTTGAAAAGGTGTAATATATAAAATGTTGGTAGGTTTATTGTTTATGGAAAAACACACACACAGCATGCTTTTAAAGGTTTTCCTTGCTAAGTTGACCAATAAAAGCTTTCGAAAACTAGTCATTTAACATTTTATAGGGTGATATTTGTTCTCGAAATGTTTTGTTAAAATATTTTGGTTTTGAGATTGATTTACGGACAGAAATTCATTTAGCTTATTACCTACATTAGGCCATATTTTTTGGTGGGAAGTATGTTTTCCCAGAGCCCATTGGGAGCTATTCAAAGGATTTTTTTTATATCGCATTGCATGGTATTTATAAAATGTAAATTGGAAATACGAAACCCTACAAAAGGAATTATTAATCGGATATTTTTGTACTGAAATATTTAAGAATTCATGCATATTATATTCCATGCAATTTCAGAAAAAAAGGAGGCCACACATATTAAGACATTGCAAGTTGTGCAAACATATTTTGTTCCCTTCTTGTGTGCTTTACTAGAGCACAAAGGGGTGACTTCTATACGTTTTTTGTAAAGTTGTCTCATGGTCATCAGCTTTATTCATTTGTGCGTCATCAAGAACTGTTTTCTGCAGCTCAAAGAACTAATAGTTCGTCCTGTTGCGTTTACGGCTTGAAAATCCAGAAATCAGTTTTCATGCTCCCTGAAGTTCCAGCAGCACAAATCATAGGAGGTAAAATAGTTTTCCATTGATATTTAAAAATTAATGGAGGTTAGAAGTACAGTTCCCATGGCCTTTTAAATGGTTAACAGAAATAAACTTGCTAAGTAATTTTATTACGTAACTATCACGCTTACCTTAATAAAATACTGCATTATCTTACTTATCTACTCATTTCAATAGCTTCTATACGGCATCAGATCTAGGGATTGCAATACCGAATACCGGTATTTTGAGCCATTTGTACACTTTTGTAATACCGGTATTCACAAGTTTAAATACCGTTTTTTCGGTTTTACTAGAAAGTTTTCAAATCGTCTCCGCTATATGTTCAGGTAATACCAACATAGCAAAATACTATACGTTTTTGTTTTATTGACTCCCTAAGATGCTAAATTAATTAGACTGTGAATATAAAGTTACATCGTACAATCAAGAAAATTGATAAAATGTGAGAAAAAATAATAAGGAAAATTTCTACAAACCAAAACCTAATATAGAAATCAGCTATATCCAAAACCAACGAACAAGAAATCGATTTATTTGATGATCAGGGATTTAGAGGTAAATACTTGGAAAAGTACGAGTATATCGTGTGCATTGCTAAACAGTACCTCCAACTAACATGTATGCCGAAGGACCGTTTTCGACAGCTGGTAATTTGTGCACAAAATTACGTTCCAGGCTTAATGACAGTACAATTAATGCATTATGTTTCTTAAGATCCCATTTCAAAAATTTATAATAGTACCCTAGACTGAATAGTGATATTTACATTTTTTGTGATTTAAATAAATAAGTTCCTTTACTTTTTTATGATTCTTTATATACTGGCAAAACTTATAAGTTACAAATTATACTTTTTGTAATACTTATACTCTCTAATAAAACTAGCAAATCAAATAAAGAAATACAACTGCTTTCTTTCTTTTTCTAAAATTTCTACTACCTGTATTAAAACCGATTATCTCGGTATTAAGATCTAAAAAATACCAAGTACCGGTAATGAACTTTTGGTCCGTTATTGCAATCCCTAATCACAACGAAAGAAGATTAAAAGCAGGGTCGTAGCTACCGCCGTATAAGCCGTATCAATGATACGGGGACCCCCTAAGCTTCAGGGGCCCCAAAATGTGTAAGAAAAATTGTAAAATATTGAGGGCCCACGATAAAGGGCATCCAAGGAATTTTAATATGGAGCCCACTCAGGACTAGCTGTGCCAGTAATTAAAAGTGATCGCTCAGACAGCTGAAATTCTAAAAGTTTGAAAGCTGTTTTGATGGGGCTGTTTCTAAACAATTTATTCCATATTTCTAAGAAAAAAAATTTAAAACCTTGAGCAGACTTTTAAGTAATCAATAAATCGATACCAAACGAGAGATTCTAAACATTTGTTATTCCGAATTAATGTAAGCACAATCACACTTCCATAAACAACAGCACAATAATCAATCACGCAACACAGAAAAGATTTAATTTAAAAGACGCCCCATCAAACAAAATCGCTTTTATGAAGTATCTACTTTAGGAAAAGTACCTTGATTCCAACAATTTGATTAATAGCCCTCCCCAAGGAGGGCTATTAATTCTAACGCCAACTTAATAACGTACATTCCAATATTCCACACTGAATTTGATAAACAATTTTCTTCTAATTCATCTCGACAGTTCGTTCGCATTTAAAACGCAACCATTGCTGATAAGTTCCGAAGTTTTGTTTAAACAGTTTGCAGAAAACTAGACACTGCGCGTTGGATGAGATTAAAATAAACTAATAAAACACGACATTAGGGATAATAGCTACTTTCTAGGCCATTTCCCAACGCATAGAAGTGACACGTTCAATCAATGAATTCATTTGTAAGAGTTGAGTCACTTAGTTCTCTGAACAACGATGCTTTTGAAGTGCTATATATTGATTTGGCGCCGTGAATATTTGTTAATTTTTTTTTCCAGTTTTACTTAAGTGCCATTTTTCCGTAAATGTGATTTCTAATTCCCTGAGCCAGGGTGCTAATTGTGTTAATTCAATGAGATTGATCAACATAAATAATCGGAAGGAAATTTTCGAACTTTTGGAAATGGAGTTTTGATGTGCTGAGTTAAATCCAGCAGAGTTAAATTGAAAGGGTGTTATTATTCGATCAAAGTTAATTAAAAACGTATCTGGAGTTATGGTGGCAGAAAATAAAAATGAAAACTGAAAAATTTTCGGCTTCATTTAGCTCTTAAAATTGCTTCGTTTTCGGAAAAGGGATATTTAATAGGCAGGGATTAAATTCGTGGAATTAAGTTAAAGAGCGATCGCTGAAAATTATTTTGCTTTCATCAAATGTAGCTGAAATCCATTTGAATGCTGAGTTAAAGTTCCTATTTAGTGTAGTGGGTAATTTTTTTGCATCCGTTTTTATTCATCTCATTTTGATACTTGGTGCATTGTATAAATTTTAAACTGCGAAGTTTAGCAATTTATTTTTAATTGAAAAAATTTATTTCGGAATAGATTGCTGATAAATATCGTTTTAATTCATCAAGATAAAATAACTTTAAAAATTAGTCATGTATACAAGTATATATTAGCAGTCAAAACAGTTGCTTGACGGTAATCCAACGCAAACTTGTGGTTAAAACAAAACTGATTTATTCCATGGCTGTTATAAATCTTGGTTGACCTTACAATAAACGAGTAACATCAAATTAACACTACACAGTCCGTTGGACAATCGAAACTATTAAACGTGAAATATCTGTGAGCGTCTTTAAAACGCATGACTGCTTCCATCTAAAATTTAAAAAACACAACCTGATTTTGTATACCTGTTGCAAACAGACGCAGGAAAAAAGAACTCCTACCCTCGCAACAGCTATCATACGCCTTTCACAATAAACAGATGCTGGTGCACGAAAAAATCACACTCAAGCATAAATACAAATAAAACTAAATAGGTTGAAAGATATAAATTTACATTGCATTAACCACTTTACTTTCGATTAAAGGTTACGTGATCTGTGCCACCATTTTTCACGTAGACGAACGTATACGGTGTATTGGGAGGAAAAAAAACCACAAATAAGCAAATTTTTCTCTGAAATAAGTAAATCCTTCGCGCAAACTATGCCAAAGACATTTTATTGTATTCCAAAGCCTTCGGAATAATTTTACTGATAGCATTGCAAACAAAATAGTCGAATTTCGGAAGGGCGGATATATACGTCGAAACACATAACACACGGGTTGGGTAGGACGGATATATACGTCTATGGCTCTTAAGGGGTTAATGCCTCGTAGGACTCTTAAACTGCAAATTTTTCAATTTTTTTGAAAAGAAATATATGTTAAAGCCTCAATATTTCTGAGTATTTTAGGACCAAATTTATGTTGATACCGTGGAAGCTTCCGAAGTTATTGAGAAATAAGTAGTGAAATTTAAACGAAAACCCTATCCCTTTCTTATCTTTAACTTCATTTTTCGCAAAACAAAACATTTTAGCTTCCGTGCAGGATTTCTCAGAAACTATTAATGATATCAATTTGAAATTTTATACACGTGTTCAAAATAAGGCCTTCATAACTTATACATCAATTTTCAAATTATAATAATAGAATTTTTTTTATTTTAATTTAAATTTAATTTTTTCTTAAAATGTTAAAATTTTCGTTAAAATTGTATTCAAAAAAATTTTTTTTTTTCTCTAAATTTCTTAAAAGTTAGTACGACTTCAAAATTGAACATTTTTGAACGAAGTAAAAATAATTTTGTAAATTTTGATCCATTTTGTACTTCAGAATCCGGCGCGTTGTAAAATACTAATTTTCATATTTTTGAAAAATTGTCCAATTTTTATTTCTTGATAACATTTTTAATTTTTTTTTTTTTTTTCAAATTCTCTGAAAATTTGAGAAGTATTGTAAATATATATGTTTATCATGAGATAAAAATTTCAAATTATTTTCTTGTTTTATTGCTAAGTTACATTGGTTTTTTAGAAGGATGTTTTTTTCGAGTGCAGATATCTATTAAGGGTCATATGAGCCCTTAATTATTAAGAGCCATTCATTAATTTTTGCAACATTCCATAGCCCCCAGGCATTTCTCCCCGCACTTTCAATTCAATCTGTGATTCGAGTTTTTCTCCATCTTCATTTTTAATCGTGCGCTGTCATTTCAAAAAATGATTTTTTAAAAAACTTAATACCATAGAAGCTGTTTCTGAAACAATACTATAGAAGTGCCTGGCCTTTTTTCTTGTATCTATTAACACGGGGTCAGTCGCGCCTTTTTTTCCTACCAAGGTTACTCGTGGGGTGTAGAGAACACCCCAAACTTTTAACACTTGTATTTAAACATGAAAAAAAAATTAAGTCAATTGTGATACATATTTATAAAGTACACGATGTTTTTTTGTATTATACAAATTAACTTATTTAATTTATTACATACAAATGAAACTAACATTAATTTAAACTAAACATACAAAATTTTCATCTTAAAATGCATAATTCTATATTTTTTCATAAGCCACAAGTAAAACGTATATACCAGTAATAAACATACTTTATAATTAATTATAAGGATAGTAGAAAGTAGAAAAATAATATTTTAATCATTTTCCAAACATTCAGAGCTGACTGTATCCATATGCTCAACTGCTCGCAGGGAGTTCTCAGCACCCCAGATAAACTTTTGAAGGTCGTTACGTTTCAATCGTCCGACTAACAGCGATTGTATCAGGCCTGAAGGTTCAATGAACTAAAATGTGCAGCTACAGAAAAAAATCGTGGTTCTGCGCATTCTTTTTGGAATCTTAGGAGGCTTTTACTTGTTGCTGGGGTGTATAGAACACCCCACGCGAGTGATCGGGGGTCAAGAAAATGACCTCTCATCGAAACAAAAATTCAGTATTAACAAAAAATACTTTGACATTTTAGCCTGGAAAAGCTGAAATACCTAACCTTCATTCTCCTTGTTGCAGTACACACAGGGACGTCGTAAGACTTCTTGAAACCATGGGAACCTACGAAAAAATAGGTCTTGGACAACTACACAAATATAGGGTTCCCCTATAACCCTTAAAAATAGACAGTACAGGGGTGTTGGAAAGCTAAAATCATATTTTTTTGACAATTTGAGATTTTTACATTTTCGAATAGTATAGATTTTAACCTTTCTTAAAATACCTTACTTTAACCTCTAGGGCAGGGATGGCGAACCAGTGGCACGCGTGCCGTTGATGGTCCGCGATACAATATTTTGGGCAAGCCACCGATCAAAACGGTTTGCATTTTAATTAAAAACAAGAAATATAAAAAAATAGTTTTTAAGTCAATTCCTACTTAGATCAACAACGAAACATTTTATTTTAGCTACTTTTTATTAAATAGTTACAATTAATATAAATATGTATATACATAGGACAGAATCACAACATTAAGTGGTCATTAGTTTTTTTTTAATTATCATTAAAGTATCGTATTCTTCTTTTAATTTCAGTCCAACTGAATGCTTTAACACGTGAGAAAAAAACCTTTTCAAGTTTTGACACAAGTCGCCAAAAGGGTCGCTAAGTCGCCAACGTGGCTGTATTTGTAATTCTTTAAATAATTAGTTTTAATCAATTTATTTTTATTAATTGTAATTAAATTATTGTATTGTCATCCAAAATGATCCTGTATGTAAAATTTCAGGTAAATTAATTAAAAAATTTAAAATGTATTTTATGAACGATTGAAAATTCCACCAAGATAAATAAATAAATATACAAATATATAAATAAATAAATATACAGACAGTGCGAGCTAACAGTAGGAGTTGAATAACAAAGCTCAATATGAAATATTACGAGAAACGTGAATGTTCGGTCGCAGTTTTCATGGAGATTTTCTTTCAAAGAATTATCGGAATCGCTCAAGTTTTTTATGTACCTGATGTGACTTCATTAAATAAACTGAGTCTGTCCCAATTCTATTGATTGTAAATTGAAAATTTTTTGAAATTGTCGAAAAAAGAAGAAAGCTGGAATTTATTAAAACAGAAAGATTAACAAACAATATAAGTAAAAATTCTAGTAATGAAATTTTGGAAACATGGAATTCGGTTCCATAAACATTTAGCTGTAGGAAAAACTGGCTCATGCTATTTTATATCCATATTTTCATCTACCTATGCCGACAAGTCATTAATTTAAGAGAAGCATAAAATTTAAGAATCACTTAGAAACCATTTGGAAGATGACTCCAATTCAGCTTGCAGTTAATTATTTGAATTACACATATAAATAAAACATTTAATACCATGATGTACAAAATACATTTTTTCGTCTTAATTAAATAGTTTCGAATTGTTAGTATTCAATTTTATTATTTTCTCAATAATCACGAGTCAAAATTCTTCGACGGCACGTCTATACCTCCTTAAACATTTCTTAAAGAAAAAAAAAATGGCACGTTGACCCAAAAAGGTTCACCACCCGACCTAGTTAAATCTTAGTATTCAAAAATTTTATATACTCTAACACAGTGCTTTTCAAAGTTGCAATACTCGCGACCCCATTTTCAATCATAATTTTCATCGCGCCCTCCCCCCATTCAATAATAATGTACTGAATTCAAGAATACTATATATTTTGACGCTAAAACTACGAAACAACGTTAACCTCTTAAGCACCCGCCGTGTATATAAACATCTCGCTAAGCCAAAGCCTTTATTTCTCCAGACGTATATATACGTCTTCCCGAAGTACGATCTTTTCT
>BMAV01008827.1:210291-221851 GCA_019973955.1 Trichonephila inaurata madagascariensis | reverse complement strand
GAACTGAGCAGTGGGGGTTAAGGGTAGCACTTCTTGAATGAAACGTCCAGAACTCTATTGCTCTGGGCAAGTTAGAATCTAATAAAATCAGTTCAAGATTTATGACCAACATAAAATGTGTTAAGGAGAAAAAAACGAATTTTTTTCAGAAATACTTTAAAAAAAGGGAGAACAAAAATTGAATCCTAAAAAAACGTTCGTTATGTAGAAAATGCACTTCGCTATAGAGAGGTTATTTTAAGAAGAAAATCGTGAAATGTGCAAGGTTACAGGAAAAAGTTCGATAAATAGAAAAATTCGCAATATAGGGGTTTGACTGTATATATACACTGCTGGCCACCGTAAATGCAACACCCTGAAGGAAGCATGCAAATAACATGCATTAGCGGAAGTGAGATATGCAAATGATTAGAATTTCAGAGCAGACACACATTACGCGCGCCTGTGGCGCCGCCTCAAAGTGTTATTTAAGACTTGGAGATTTCGACGATTTCCAGTTCGGCAATTGTATTTTTCTTGAGGATTTTCAAGAAACGATCAGTTATGTCTCGTAGAAAACAGCGATCAGCTTTTGATCAAGTATCCAAGTTCGACAGAGGAAGGATAGTGGCCTACTGAGATTGTGTATTATCTTTCAGGAAAATCGGTAAACGTGTTGGACGAAACCAAACAACTGTAATGCGGATATGTGACCGTTGAATGCGGGAGGGTACGATGGACCGACGTGGTCGATCGCATTCACCTCAGTGCATCACTTCACGTGAGGACAGGCAAATTGTGTGCATGCCAGTGACGGATCGCTCAGTCACATCACGAACCATAGCACAGCGTATTAAGTCTGTAACGCATCATTCAGTGTCTGCGCGTTCCGTTAGACGTCGTTTAAAGCAGAGTGGTCTGTCCACAAGACGTCCATTGCTTGGTCTACCCTTGACGCAGAACCACAGACGTCTCTGCCACCAATGGTGCGATGAAAGAAGGCTGTGGGTGGCAGAATGGAATGGAGTTGTCTTTACTGACGAGTCACGCATCTGTCTGCAACACCACGATGGTCGAATTCGAGTATGGAGACACCGTGGTGAGAGGATACTGAACAGCTGCGTTAGGCACCGTCACAGTGGTCCTGCACTGGATATTATGGTATGGGGCAGTATTGGATATCACTCTCGCACTCCTCTAGTACGCATTTCCGGTACTTTAAACAGCCAGAGCTACATCTGCGAGGAGTTGGAGCCAGTTGACCTTCTTTACCTTCAGGGCTTGACCACAGCCATTTTTCAACAGGATAATGCGCGACAACACGTGCCACGTATTGTCCAAAGATTCTTCATCAATCACCAGATTGAATTGCTTCCCTGGCCGGCTCGCTCTCCAAATCTTTTGCCGATAGAAAACATGTGGTCCATGGTTGCTCAACGATTAACCCAGATTACACCCCCAGCTGCCACACCAGATCAACTTTGGCAACGTGTGGAAGCTGCTTGGTCTGCTGTACCCCAAGAACATATCCAAAGTCTCTTTGAATCAATGCCGAGGCGTGTGGCAGTGGTGATCTCCAACAATGGCGGCTACTCTGGCTACTGATTCTGGTAGGAACCCACTTCACAGTCTATAAATTTAATCACACACACACACACATGTGATACTTGGTTAACATGTTATATACAAAATAAATTTTGTTGTGCTATTTCTTGTCTTTCTTGGTGTTGTATTTACGGTGGCCAGCAGTGTATGTTAAATATTTAATAATAATAATTAATGTTAATCATTTAAATATATATAAATTGAACACACAATTCTATAGAGAAACAAACTATTAGAATTTTAGAATACAAAATCCCATCTCAAAATATCAATGCCGAATATATACATATTATCATATGCATTATAAGTTTATTTTAATGTTTTTATGTTATCGAGGATAATATATCAAAAATATTACGAATTAAAGTAGAATAAACTTAATGACCTGAATTAATCACATTAGCTTAATATTTATTAACTGTGTTGAGAAAAGTAAATTTCAAAATTATATCCATGTAGGGGGCTAACGAACGTTAAGCTTTTCAGGCTCAAAGATCGCACCTCTTTGTGATGCGAAAGTTTGGACTGAGAGGTGTCAGATCAAATGTCATTTTCTCTTTTGGTCATGAGTTAAAATTTGAGGTCCGTCAACCATAACCTTGTTGTTGTTTCAAAATGTGACATTATAATAAACACTTAATCAATCTTTTCCAAAACTAGGAGAACGAAAATTTTGTCAAAGGTAACGATTTAATTTATTATGCTTTTATGCTAGACTCATTTTTTAAATATTTCATTATGTAAATCATTAGTATACAAAATTGATTATTCGTTATGTAAATATAAATATATCTATAATTATTTCATTCTCTTGGAAATAGAGAACACGATACTGAAAACAAAAATTGGGAGAACAATTTTTTTTATAAGTTAAATGTTCATTTCTAATGCTACTTTTTTGTACTAACATTTTAATAGAGTTCTGACAAGCAAATGTTTAATGAGATGACAAATTTGTTTAAAAAAGTAATTATCGGAATAATGAAGCAATTTTACTTCTTGAGGATTTTCTTAAATTAGATTTATTCAAAGTTTGACCAACATTAAACGTCTCAGCTTACAATGTTTACACAAAAAGATATTAAATATGTAGAACTTAAGATAAAAGAAGTTTAGAGACTATCCTCATAATTTTTCGTGTAAAACAAAGAAATTCGATATTGATTATTTTATAATTTATAAAAGAGTTAAATTGGTTATATATCATATACTAAATAAATATTCTAATTCATTTTTAACTATTGCAAAAAAATATATTGAATTCATATATAAAGCACTCTAATATATCAAAATCTCCAAAACTTCCGATTTGATCATAAAAGTTTCCGATTTCCAGGAATATCTTTTTGCTATTTTCCTATATCGGCAATCGATTCCCCTCCATTTTGTCCATATAGCAAAAATCCCTTTTTCCAATTCCACTCCAGAAGATCTTTGCATTTCTTTGATTTTACAGAAAACCAAGAATCCCGTCCAGTTTGGGAGGTTTTGAAATATAAGAAACGTGTACTTATAACTCACCGCAGAATTATAACTGACCATCACACATGTGAAAAAAGAGAATCTCTTGACTTTAAAACTTAACAGTTTTAATTTAGCGATGAAAGATTTAAACAAATGCCAGCAACTTTGTGCGGTCAAAATTAATAATATATAAGAAATTAAAATTAAATAATTATAAAAATTAAGAATGTATTATAAATTAGTATGGTTATAAGAATAAAATTTAAGTAACAAATTATTTAAATTAAAAATAATAAAATTTTTTTTTCTATTTTTGAAGTAAGACTAGCTGGTAGTGCGTAATTAATAGAAAGAAGACTGGAGTTTGTCTGCGTTTCTCTCGGCCAATAGGGGCTGGGTGATAATTGGGAGTCTGACCAATAGGTTTGCAGCTATTCATAAGTGAGAATGTCTATAATTTAGCAGAAGTCGAGGGATCCATTCCTTTCCCCCTTGAGGCGAGAATGAGCTGTGGAAGGGGCAAAACAGCAACTGAAAATTCCACATTTTCCACGACCACAACATGTTGCCATCGAGCAAAAGATAAAAAGTGTCGATGACGTTGGTAAATGACACAACAAAAAATAATTATTTTATACAAAATACATATCAAATAGAAAATGTAAATAATAATAAGGATTCATTAGAAATTATGTACACAGTATATACATGAACATACAAATAAACAATTAATGATGGAAATACAATTTGTTTAATAATAAAAATACAGTTTTATCCAAACAATAACTAACATCTATTTATTCGTAAGATACAAGTAACATAAAAAAAAAATTAAGTCAATTCCTACTTAGATCAACAAAGAAACATTTTATTTTAGCTACTTTTTATCAAATAGTTACAATTAATATAAATATGTATATACATAGGACAGAATCACAACATTAAGTGGTCATTAATTTTTATTTTAAGTGGCCATTAAGTGGCCATTAATTTATTAATTTTTATCATTAAAGTATCGCATTGTCATCCAAAACAATCGTGTATATTAATTTCATTTCAACTGAATGCTTTAACACGTGAGAAAAAAACATTTTACAAGTTTTGACACAAGTCGCCAAAAATGATACCAACGTGGTTGAATTTGTAATTCTTTAAATAATTAGTTTTAATCAATTAATTTTTATTAATTATTATTGTATTATTGTATTGTCATCCAATATAAATTTCAATTCAACTGAAACACTTTAACACGAGAGAAAAAAAAACCTTTTCAAGTTTTGACACAAGTCGCCAAAAGAGTCGCTAAGTCATCAAAAATGATGCCAACGTGGTTGAGTGTGTGTATTTGTGATTCTTTAAATAATTAGTTTTAATCAATTAATTTTTATTAATTATTTTTATATTATTGTATTGTCATCCAAAATAAACCTGTTTTTTTTTTTTTTTTTAATTTCAGCTCAATTGAGCACTTTAAAATGTATTTTTTTAACGATTGAAAATTCCACCCAGAAAAATAAATGACTATATAAATAAATATATAGAGAGATTGTGTGTGTGTGAGCTAATAGTAGGAATTGAAAAAAGGCGAATACTTATTTAAGAATTTAGAATTTTTTTTAATTAGATTTAAGCAAAATGTTAATTAGACGTAACTCGAAGTGACTAATCACAAATAAAAAATTTTATCCAAACCCTCCCCCTTTGCAGTGAATGTTTTAAATTTCTGTATCTGTTCCAAGAGTCATAAATTCGAAGATACACGCATAACCAATCTACATCTATCTCTTGGTAGACACAATACTTGTTAGTTGTTGATAAATTGGCCCTGAACATATCGACGTCATTTCTCCAACATTACTCAGCAGATGGACTTTGCTACTGCAACTGAAGATTAATGAATTCTACATCGGTTCCTTTAATTGCTTCTACCAAGACCGAAGTCTAGACCAATCTAGCTCAAGCTGCTATGAGGTGTCGCAAACTGTGAAAGCTTTTGACGAGCCAGTGCATTACTCTTACTTCATAACCGAAGGGAATCATGGGAAATTCTGATGGCGGAATTCTAAAGTGAAGGATATGCATTTAGGGTTAGCAATCAACGTGTTTACTTGGGTTAGTGTATGTTTCTGTGGCTTAAGGTGACCAATTTTTTTTACAATGAAAAGGAGGACGAAAAATTTAAGAAAAAATTACAACTTAAGTATATTTGAAACGTTTTATTAATTCAAACAAAAATACGCTAATTACGCTTACATTCGTTTTAATTATGATCTAAAAAGAGTATTTTTCTATTAAATGATTTTTTTTGTCAACACATTATTTTCTTACGTATCGGAAAGTTCGGGCAAAAAATATCCTTCATACAATGAGCACTGTAGCTAAAATATTAACATTCAATTTTGATTTCTCGCTATAGTCGCTTCACAAAAATCATTACCAACTGAAAAAAAAGACTCAACTGCTGCATTAGTTTCAGGACAACACAACGTAAATTCAAGAAGAAGAATTACATTTTCATATGGAATGTGTTCATTTTTTAAATGGTTTAAGTAATTTCACCCATATTTTACCAATTTCTTAGCATGTTGATTTTCCAATTGCTCTAATTTATTAGAATTTACATATACATTCAGTCTTCTTTCTACTTCAAAGAAGCAATTGCCATCGATTTTAATATCAGACCTTTCTTTCGATGAAAACTCAACGTCATGTTCTATATCTGCCCACTTTACTTGAGACAAAGTCAAAAAATACCATTGAAAACAGTTATTTCCTATGATATTTGTTTCAGATCATTCTTCATCATTTTGGAAACATGTTTGGTTCATCTCTGAATGCAAAGATTAACAGATCAGTTTGAAAATATTGAAAAGGAGGACACTTTTCGAGGAAGGACAGAACCTATAAAAGGAGGACTGGCCTTTATAAAGGAGGATAGTTGGTCATCTTAATTATATATAACCAAAAACATTAAAGGTAATTTTGGTTTTGAAATCTGAAAGATATATTATGCATTCGATTGTTAGGATGCCTTTCAGAATTGTAAAGAAATATTTTATTTAAACTCTTAAAATATAATAATATAAATTACTTACAAGTTATGTAGGTTTCTGATCGCTTTTTAAGCATTTTAAAGGTTTTAATAAATAAAGGGGTCAGCTTATTTACGAATCCTCTAATTTGGAAAACCAAAAAAACAAGTAAATTCAGAAAAAAAATAATAGTCTAAATTATTAAGAAAATTAAAAAAAAAAAATCCTGATAAACATTGAAAATTAATCAATTTGTAAATGAATACAATTTGCGACGGCTCTATCTGCGACATTCTCTCTCTTGGACCTTAAAAATTATTTTATTAGAACGCTTCCTGTGAAGAAGAGATCATGAACATGCAGCTTAAGACTACTATATAAAGTCTAGGCTTTAACATTAGAAAGAGAGAGATAGGATAGGCTGCCAGCGGAGCAGTGATTAATCAAATTTAAAGTATAACGCAGATATTTCGGATTTGATAATTGTAATAATTAAGGTGACTGTTTGTCATTGGAGATTGAATATAGATTAGATTGCTAGGAAGGCAGTATACTTGAATTGAAGTAAGAGTTGTAAGGGCCTCACCCCCCTGGGGATGCTTCTTCGTCATCTAATTCACCTAAATCTGTACGAGGTAAAGATGATGACAAAAACTAACCATGATAAATCTAATATATTATTACCAAAGATAATATTCCAAGACAAGCAGACTATAAAGGGAACCTTTGGAGTGATATAACGAGAGCTCAAACCCTATGTGAATAAGCGTACGAAATCCGAATATCTATGCTATCTTAATAATCCTAACTTCCCTAATTTATTCTAATAGTTAAAGTCCGTCCTCTAGTCACGCCGCGAAATTCTGATTCTTACCATTCATCCTTTCAGCGACTCCGCGCCTTTTCATTCTAATCCACGATTGATAAATCTTTAACTATATACACACTACCTAATCTGCATATCATGGTTTCTTCTTGAGAGGGATGGCT
Source organism: Trichonephila inaurata madagascariensis (assembly GCA_019973955.1). NCBI lineage: Eukaryota > Metazoa > Arthropoda > Arachnida > Araneae > Nephilidae > Trichonephila > Trichonephila inaurata. The sequence goes on along the minus strand of BMAV01008827.1, from coordinate 214,781 downwards.
GTGAAATAACGCGATTGCTGGCCCAAAGACTCCCCAAGAGGATTATTAGTAGAAAGTCTGGTTAGAAAGCCCCGGTACAGTGTTACTGGTAATTCAAGTCTTCTTATACCTAGCGTACTTCGTTAATTGTCTTCATATTGCTTAAATTGGGTGCATCTCTTAGTTTTGATCGATAGAACTAGTGTTGCAAATAAACTAAGTGTTTTTTTTCAGCATGGCTAGTCTTCCTTCCCTTTTTCCCATTTCTCTAGGTTGGGAGGCCAGTTCCTTACAAATTAAATAAATGCTTAATGGTACCAGGACATGTTCGAAAGAGTAAAATGCAAAAAACTCTTTTTTTTATGGGATATATATCTTTATAAATTTTCAATAAAGCTTGGATTTTTTTGTGATCTTATTAAATATATCTTAATCATTCTAAAGAAATAGAACAATTGTTTTTAGTTAATTTTTTTATTCCTGTTTTATTTAAGTTGAACATAACTTTTGAGATCCCATAACATATGCTTATGTTTAGGTAACATTTTTTTAAAAAAAAATATCTCTTAAATATGTGGAATGTTTTTTGCACATAAATAAAGCTATACTTCTAAGATAGTGAACCTTTTTTCTAGTAAATTATTAAGATAGTTTCTTTAAAAAAATCATAAAACTTTGTATAATTTTGAAAATTTCTATTTTTTCCTATTTCTTATACCGGGTGGTTATAATTAAAGTTAAATTATTCAGAGGCCTGTAGAACCTGTTGTGCTTATCCGATTTCGATGAAACTTGGAATATATGCTAAGTGAATCATGGGAAAAAATTTCTGCAGACAAAAACTAGTACAAATTTTGACCGCAAGGTGGCTTTTATCGAATATTCCTTATGCAAATCCGTAAAACCTCTAGATAAACTTGCAGTCATAGCCAGAGAAGCATTCAGCTTGCGTTTGTCATTGTTAATCATTCCTGCTTTACCGGAACGACAATGTTTGCAAACCACTATCATTGTGCAAGATGGAGCAATTCTTACATTGGGCACCAAATCAAAGCACTGCTTAGTGCTAACATTGGTGATAATTGTGATTATCCAGATATTTTCCAGTTGCATGGCCTTCTCGCTCACCCGATTTAAATCACCGTGATTTCTGGTTCTGGAGATTTTTAACAGTATTGGTAAAGAAGGAATAAGGATTTTACCTGATTTGAAAGGCAGCAGTATACGGCGTGTGGCTGAAATCCCTCGTGAGTTGCTTCGCGCTATCATTGAAAACGCTATAATGCGCTTTCAACATGCTATTGTTGTCAATGGAGCATATATTGAGCATATTCTGTAACTGAATAAATTTTAACGATTTTAACATATATTTTGTCTTCTTTTTTGCACCACATTTCCCCCTAGAAATCAAAACTTGAACTATTTTTTTTTTATTGCAGAAACTCTTTCCCCTTGGTCCATATAGCATATATTCCAAGTTTCATCAAAATACGATAAGCAGAACCAGAACGGGTTCTACAGACCTCTGAATAGTGTAACTTTAATTATAACCACCCGGTACATAAACCAACTTTTCAAAAAACTATGTACTATTTCGACTAAAAATATAGATTCATTTTATGCACAGGTATCCTGCATAGAAATATAAAAAAATTGGAACCCTATAGTACAATAGTTTCTTTTTTTTTAAAGTGTACCTAAAAGCAAAAAAATTATGCTTTGGATAAAAGTGAAAAAAATCTAAACATTTGTAAACGTTGTGATACCCCTCGCCTCTGGGGTATCATCTCTTCATCCACGCGACCTAGATTTGTAGGGATAAAAGATTCACCACTCGAACTTTCCATAACAAGTATAGTTTATTATTATCTCAATATACATTAATCAATGCAACACAAGACTTAGAGGAAAACGATCAGGAGTGATATGACGTAATTAACAATTCTTAGCAAATAGCGTGTTAAATCCTACTCGCTATCTTTACGATAAATTAACCTCCGAATCCTTATCTATAGTCAATTTTTTAACTAGCTAGAATACGCTCTATAATTAAACTTTAATAATCTATCACTTACCGATATCATACGGCGATCTGCAACCAAACTTTATATCCATCTCTTGTACTTTCTTCCTTTAATGCAAATCTTCTATATATCTTATTATCCGACTACTATGCAACTTTCTGGCTTCTAACCGACTTCTATAAGGCTCCTATAATACTCTCCGTACTCCAACCGACCTCCTCGCGAATGCAAAAAGCTCCAATATATATAATCATTCACTAATCTGCATATCGCGTTTTCTTCTTGAGAAGGTTGGAATGAAATGCCATTCTGGCCCCAAAGATTTCCCAAGAGGATAAATAGAAGGCGCGATAAAGCTACGTCGAAACGTTTGTTTAGATTTTTGTCAAATACTTTTTTCATATTTTAAGGTTATTTTATCAACGAACATATAAGTGTTATACATTTCTAGATTCATAAAAATATGCACTATTTTTTTTTTAAATACTAAAATTGAAAAATCGATTTTTTGAATGTTTATGGTGTCCTGGTTCTTTTAAGTAAACAATAAGTTATGTGCTTATACCTTAATAGTTAAAAATTGAGTTACGTAAACGGCACTACAATGCATTAAAAATCATATTCTAACGTATGGTTTGATATTTCCGACATTAATATTTCGTAAGACATTTACGAATGCAACTTTTAGTATGCTTAAGAATCAAACAAGTAGTTTATAAAAAGTCATCTTTATCTTTGAGGTAATAAATGTTTACCTAGCTTGAAGCAATAACGTTTACAGAATACAATCAGCAATACATGCATTGGAAAAGGCTTTAGGGTAAATAAAAATAAAGAGAATTTCTCTTATATACGATGAAATCGGTTTTCTAGGTTTTACATGACTAAAAACATATTTTTGTGGAAGTACAATTTAGGAAAATTTGAATTTTTTTCTTTGCGTTAAATTATTTTTGCATTGGTTTTGTAATGCAAAACAACGTATTTATAAATCTGATATAATGGAAGAAACATTTTACTTTTGTTTATTTTCAGATTTGGCTTTGGAAATTTGGCAAAACTGTATATTTAGAGAGGGGATTTTCTAGAATTGCTGAAAAAATAAATACAAATATTTTTATGCTGGTGAACTCCTATTGGCTTTTAAAGTAGAATCTTCCCCCATTTTTAAATTTTTTTTTTTTCCATTTTACAAAACATAAAGGCATCGAGAAATTGTTCATCGAAAATAATCTGGTGATGCAATTTTTACAAGTTCCTAGAAAAACAGCCACTTCTTAACAAATATTTCCTCATTATTTCAAAGTTTAGGATTGATAAATATTCAAATGAGTATAAAAAGTATTTTGTTCCTTTTCTGACATTTAGTAAAAATTTTGAAGAATAAAAGTCATAAACACAAACATTGCATAATACATTATGTGAGGCATTATGACTTGTTTTTAGAAAATTAGCTAATCTTTTACTAAATCAATGGTTTAAGTATTGATTTCTGAATATACAAGTTTCTTACAGTATGACACAATGTTCTCTTAAAAGAATCATCTATAGACTTTTCTAGAAAAATATACACTACGTCACCAAGATTGCAACACCAAGCAGTCGTTAGAGAGTGAAGAAATTCAACAAAGAGATAGAGAGAGAGAGAGACAATAAATAGAACAATAAATGTTTTCCTTCATAAACAAGTAATATAAAAAAATTAAGTCAATTCCTACTTAGATCAACAAAGAAAAATTTTATTTTAGCTATTTTTTATTAAATAGTTACAATTAATATAAAAACATATATACATAGGACAGAATCACAGCATTAAGTGGTAATTATCATTATTATTAGTGGTATTATTAATTATCATTAAAGTATCGTATTGTCATCCTAAAAAATCGTGTACATAAAATTTCAGTTCAACTGAATGCTTTAAAACGTGAGAAAAAAAAACATTTCCAAGATGCCATTGAAGAAGCCAAAAAAGATGCCATTGTGGTTGTGTATTTGTAATTCTTTAAATAATTAGTTTTAATCAATTAGAATTTTTTATTTATTATAATTAAATTACTGTATTGTCATCCAAAATAATCATGTATATAAAATTTCAGCTCAATTGAGGGCTTTAAAATGTATTTTAGTAACGATTGAAAATTCCACCAAGATCAATAAATAAATATATGTAGCATGTGAGCTAATAGTAGGAATTGAACGATACTCTTAATACAAAGAGAAAAGAACTCCTACTCTCAATGCTGAAAGATCACCATGGACGGCGATAAGTGGAGCAAAATGTTCAGGTACAGAACCAATGAAAATATGGTTGATGTCCTAAGAGATCGCTTTCTTTTCCTTGTCAACCAATACCAGAGTTCAACTTTGGAGCATGATGGTGGCAGGGTGTTCAATCACTGTCCAATTATGTCGCCCATGTTTTTTATGGGTGAGAGGTCAGGGGTGAACGGTGGCGAGGAAAGTATCTACACATTTTGCAGATCA
>BMAV01008827.1:179310-205291 GCA_019973955.1 Trichonephila inaurata madagascariensis | reverse complement strand
TGTTTACATTCTGTTTTTACCGTAAAACTTGCATAAAAAGGTGAAAAAGAAAGAAAATTTGGAAATACAATATGCTTATTACACTTTTACACTTTAGTTTTTTCTGTTCTTTTTATTAGGGCATTCAGTACATTGTTTATACACTCCTTTAGTTTTCGTTGCGAGAGAGCACGATGTTTTCACTGGATACTTATTTTTTTTTTATTTTATTTCAAGCGATGCTTGCTGTTTTCTACATTCTTCTGTAAAACGAAATCCAAAATATTTCAGAAATCAGCGTCTGGTTCGATGTTTAGTATGTGGTTTCTGACTACTTAACAAAATAATTTGCGCATTGGTCATTTTATCAAGGACGAGATAATTGCTCCCTCAGTTAAATTATCTGGATAGATTTCAGTAGAGGAATCATATTTGTTTTATTATACTCTTCATCATTCGATTCTTCCTAATCATCCCCGCAAAGAGAACTTTCTTCCTCCGAAAATATTGTTGTACTATATATATTAAATACTGTATCTATTAAATTACTTGTAAATATCACATTTCTTCATCATAACTCAGTGTTTCTCAAACTGTGCGGCGCGCCTCTCTAAGGGGGTGTGAGAACCCTACAAGGGGGGCGCGAGCATATTGAAAAGTAAAAAAACAAAAGATTTTTAAAAAAATTATTAATGTACTAAAAGCAAACAAAAAAAAATGAAATACACATTTACACTTATAAATATATTAGTACTGCGCAATGAATTTTATAATCATTTTAAAGATACTACTTTAAGAACCATTTTAATAATTATCAGTTTCCCCATAGGCTTGTCATATATAAAATTAAAAACAATAATTAGCACTTATCTTGAGAATTTTTATATGGTTTATAATTAATCCCTTAAATGCCAGTTAAAAATTTTGTGATTCGCACCCCAATGTTGCCGTTTAACACGTAAACGAGCGTATCTGGTGTATTGGGAAGGGGGAGGCTAACGAAATGAAGAAACAAATAATCTGAAACAAGTAAATCCTTCGCAAAGACAATCAAGCTCCTTTTATTGCATTCCAAAGCCTTCGGAATAAATTTATCGATAGCAGTTCACATAAAATATCGTACTTCGGAAAGACGGATATATACGTCCGGGGCAATTAACACACTGGCTAAGTGAGACGTTTATATACGCTGGTGGCACTAAAGAGGTAAAACTCAAACTGAATGCAAACTTGAATGCATTGCATCGTTATTGTATGGGGGGGGGCGATGAAAATAATGATTAAATAATGGGTCGCGAATATTGAAAGTTTGAGAAGCACTGTCATAACTATACAATAATGCACCATTGCATAAGAACGATTTTAAGGCGTGCTTATGCATTTAGAACTGTAACGGCGATTAATGCGCAGTGTATGACATTCTGGAACACGTGATATCCAAAATAATATAACTAGAATTTGCCTACAAACTAAGGCCCCTCAAAGGATATTACCTTAAAGTCAGCTACACGAGAAACTATTCATTTTCCTAAAAGTGTTTAGATGGAGTCTTGAAAAAAGTTAGGCGGTGGGTATGACACACCCTGCGCGAGAAGTGCCTGGTTAATTGGGGAGGTGCACCTGGTAACGTTTTCCAGCCTCGCAGTTGTTACATCGGCTTTTCTATGCAGATAACATTACGCCATTCATATCCACACGTGCACCCCTAAAATATTGTTGTTGTTGTGGCTCTAATGCCACCTATCTGACTCAGTCAGATCGAGGCCCACTAAAATCATCGTGGCAAGGGGCTAGAAGTACGCCTGTGGTTGGCATTGAGCACCATACAGATGATAGAATGAATTAGCTCGGTAAAATTCTCCGAGGGGACGATAGATGGCGACACCACCTATCTCCCCCTCCACAATTTAGACATGGAACTGAAGGGGAGGGAAATATTCTCCAGTCCTTTGCACTCATGATTCAACCCACAAAACTTTCGAACCCACTGATTTAGCGAGTACGTGTTCCGTCTGTACTTGGAGGGTATTTGGTGGCATCGGGCATCGAACTCACGCCATCCGGTCAAGAGTCCGATGCTCTAACCACTAGGCTACTCACGGCCCTTAAAATATTGTAGGATAGGGAAACAAAAACATAGTCTGAAAACAACAACATCTGTTACACCTGGAAGCCGAATCTCGAGTGGAATTCGAGATATAAGAAGGGACAGCCCTACCCTAAGAGAGCGAAGAGGAATAGTTCTTGGGTCACTCTAAAAGAAACATTGTGTATATATTGCCCTCCTCCACCTCCAACTAATTATTCTGTGGTATCAAAACCCTCCATAGTTTAAATAACTTGTATCTAACTCTGTATATTGCAATTAATTGCTGTAGAAGTATTAAATCAATAATTTAATTCCTTAAGTCTCCCGCTACTCATTAATTTTCCCATTACCTATTTTAAAATTTACATAATTTTCTCACTAATCCTTATGGGGGTTGAGTTTTAAATGTCCCATAGTATAAATTAATATCTTTATTCCAAATTACGCTATTTATAACTTCTTTCATTAAGAATATAGTGGTGCATTTTATATGACATATAACATTATTTTTTAACACGCTTTTATTAGCTTCACCTGTAATGTAAAGGAATCTTTGAACTCGGTTTTTATCCACTTTAAAAGATAAATTCGAAATTTTGCACACTTGTCAAGGATTGATGAGAATACAATAATTTCATATTTTTGTGCCGCCTATCCAGTACAGTGGTTAGTGACGCTGACTGCCGAGCCGTAGGGCCTGGGTTCGAATCCTGGAGAATGCATGGGTGTTTGTAAATGTATAGTGCCTTTGTGGCATGGAGGTACTCTTAATCAGTGATCCGCAACCCCCTGTCCTTGGATCAAATATTGCCGGGCCGCCTAAAGAACATTAAACTAATGCCATTTTATTTTAAGTGGAGCATTTCTCTCGGATTTGCGCAACTTTCCACGGAAATCACTTTATATTCCAAGTTAAATCACTTCTATTAATTTTTATGGTAACTATATTTTATTCTGAAGGCATATTTATAAATGTAACTAATTTAAAATTGTTAAATCAAAACAATCTAAAACATAAACAATTCCCGTGTCCCACCCTCAGTGGGCCGCGGTAAAATTATCAAACGTTGACCAGCCCATAGCGATAAAAAGATTGCGGAGCATTGCTCTAAATGGCCGTCGAGCCGCCAATCATCTCATGAGGTTTGTGGAAGGGGTAGAGAGGTGAGAAGCTCCTGACCACCTCTAGGGTGTTCTCCTTTGAAATTGGGGTGGATACGAGCAAAATCGTACAGTCACCTGCATGGTGCTCAAAGCTACAGCTATCGACAGGCGTAAAATTCTAACGACAGGCCTTGCCGCTATGAATTTCGTGAGTCTAAATCTGATGTTACTATCAAGCAGTTGGCATAATTAACAAAAACAGCAGTAGTTTTGTTCCATTGTCCTAACCAGGATCAACAGGACTACCGACTTCCCATTTCAAGATTTAACGATTATTTTCAGATTCCATTTCCAGATTTGGGGACTAAAAGATTAAGCTACAATCCTAAAGCGAAAACGCTGATGGTTAATACAAATACAACACACAAAAGAAGTGTTTTTAACATGAAATTTTTTACTTTTTAGTTCAATTAACTATAAAAGCATGTTTTTTAGTTTATTTTAATCAATATAACTTATTATTGAAATAAGATTAACTAGAAAAACAGCTAATGAAATTCACAAAGTCTAAAATATATCGGGAATAATCTTATATTAATCTGTACTATACTTTGTTACATTAAATAGTAAATGGGCAAAAATATGTTAACACATATGAGCCTAACTTAATCTTATCAAACGCACCAAATGAACCTATTTTTTAAAAAAAAAACAAATTCTTAAAGTACAAAAAAAAATGTTTTTTTATGTCTCTCTTAAAAAAAAAAGAAAAATTAATTTTAAAACTGAATGAAGTTAATTATTTTCTGTCATTTAAAATAAATAGAAAAAAAATTTTTTTTTTATCCAAATGGATGATACTTTTCAACACTCTTCAAACTTCTTTTTTTCTTTACACTGAAAATAAACCAACCAGCTAAAATAACTTTCGATGCAGTTTAAAAAAAAATAAACTGTTTTGTTGAAAAGGGTAATTATTTTCAAGAAAACAGGGATTTAAAAACAATTTAAGGAGAAATAAATGTTTCGTTGGTTTTGAACTGTAAGAAATAACTTATCCTTAGGGGAATCTCCAAAAATTAGTTTTCAAGAGCTTGTTAGTTCTACATAGATAGATGATAAAAATCTTATGCTTGTCTTAAGTCTGTTATTTTTTTATACACATCTATAATGGATTTTTATCAAGAGGAAATTAGTTTATTCTGTAAATTAACTATTGTGCTAATTATTAAATTTTCTTTTGAATTTGCAAAAACTGTAATTTTACCATTTTTTTTCACTACTGTGTGTCTCATTCAAAATGTATTTGAAAGAATATATAAAAATTATATATATATTATTAATTAAATTCTACATATAACAGTTAAACAAAGAATTTATTGAAATAATATTTTTTTTTGTATATTTTAATGAATTTCTTTTTTTTTTAAATAAAAAAGGAAAAAACTGTAAAATAAGGTTTTTCTTTTTAAGGTGTTTTAAGGTAAAATTTTTTAAATTCAACATTTATTTATCTTGATGCATTTTTTAATTTTATCTGATTTTTGAGAGACTAAAACACTTTTATGTTATAGTTTTATGTATTCTATTATATATAATATTATTATTATACGCTTATGTTATGAATATAATTTATAATATTTCTTTATATTATTGTAATGAATGACTAGTGTTGGCGGTGGATTATGGAATGTTGGCGCTAATCAGCGCATTTCCGGAAAGGGGTTGCTAATTTTTTTTTTTTTTTTTAGATGAAGGTGACTGACCCTCGAGCAGGACGGTTAGGGGTGAGAGACGGTCCCTTGTTTTGAAAGCGCGAGTGCTGGACTGTTTTTGGGATTAAGGAAATTGAATTCCTTCGGTAATAAACCGACACATAGAACTTCGTTTTCTGTACGAAGAATAGAGTTTCTTAAGAGTGTTTTAATACGACAGACTGCGTTTGATTTGAGAAGTTTTAGAAAGTAAGTGAGATCGACGCACAGCGCGTGGTCTGGTGTATAAATAGGGTGACCAGTTTTTTTACACTGAAAAAGAGGACGAAAAATTTAAGAAAATGTTGCAACGTAAATGTATAAAACATTTTATTAATTCAAACAAAAAATACTCTAATTATGCTTACATCCCTTTTAATTGTTTATTTAAGTGAATAATTTCTCGCTGAAAGAATTTTTTTGTTTAGAAAAATCTTGTATTCTAATATATCGGAAATTTCAGAGCAAAAAATATCCTTTATCTTTAATGTAAGTACTGCAGCTAAAATATCAACATTCAATCTTGATTTCTCACTTGTTCAACAATTACCAACTGCAAAGACTCTTTCAGCTGGTGCATTATTTCCAGGGCAGCACAACGTAAATTCAACAAGAATAACTAAATTTTCATATGGAATGTGTTCATTTTTGAAATGGTTTAAGTGTTTTCACCCATATTTTATCAATTTCAGCATGTTGATTTTCCAATTGTTCTAATGTATTAGAATTTAAATATGCATTCAGTCGTCTTTCTTCTTCTAACAGACCATTGTCTTCGATTTTAATATCAGGCATTTTTTTCGATAAAAACTAAACACAATTTTTTTATATCTGCCCACTTTATTTGCAACGAAATCAAAAAATATCATTGAAAACTGTTATTTCCTGTGATATTTGTTTCAGACCAGTCTTCGACATATTGGAAACATGTTTGGTTCATTTATGGATACAGAGATTAACAGATCAGTTTTAAAATATAGAAAAGGAGGACAAGTAGGAGGACACGTTTCGAGGAAGGACAGTACCTATAGGAGGACTGTCCTCCCTAAAGGAGTATGGTTGGTCACCTTAGTATTAAGAAAATATAATTTCTTGGGAGAATTTTTAACACGATGGACTGTGTTTGTTTGATTGTAATGGTAATTGAGATAATTGTGTTTGAGTTGATTGTATTGTGAATTAGTTAAGAAAGTAATTGAGAATACATTGCCATTATGATATGTGAGTTTAATCAAGTGTGTGTCATTTTAACCCATAAATCCAATGCGATTTTAATTTGCATCGTATTTTTAAAACCTCATATATCTCTTTGTGCAATCTCTGCGTGGTGTCTTTTTTTTTAATTTTAATTTTACCAGTACTTTTTCATTCGTTTAAAAACTCAACTAGAGCCTTTGATAGTTTATTTCTTTATATGTGACTATTTTCACTACGAGCGCGCTATCTGAGTACAATTTCATTTCATCAGGCGTTACGAATTACGATTATTAAAATAAAAAGTAACAGAAACACACAGCGAAAATTGTTTTCAGATAGAAACAAGGTTCAGAATAGTGGCTCCCATATGAAGGAAATTCAGAGGAACCGGACAACCCCTACCACCCTTGATTTTTCATAAAGTGTAAATCAATTCTTGTGTTTTCTGGTAATTTAATCAAGTATGCGTTATTAATAATTTATTTCCTTATTTAATGCTAATTATTTGTTAAATACTTTATTTTCTTGCAGTTTTCTCCCGAAGATCAAAAAAATAAAAAAATATGATTGATAGCAAACTGTGGTATAAAATACCCCTCCCCCCCTCTTGAAAATTTTTTGTGGTTTCCACTTGGTAAGAGTAGTAACGAATAATATTTATATTTTTACATATACTGATAAATTTATGCAAGAAAAATATAGCTTTTTTGTAATGTAGGAAAACATCAATACGCAAAATTTCGTATGCGAATTTTTTTTTTGCATTTATTCCATTAACTATACCCCTTTCAAAATGGATTTCTAAAACTCATTCGTTAAATGATCCATTTTTTAATGAGTTGATTATATTAACGCTCGCTTGAGCTTGCTTGATTTTCTTAAAGAATTTATTATATAAAGCGTCTGTTTTGTGAAAAATATTAGTGCATAAGAATGAATGTCTCTTTTAGCATTATTTCTTTTTTCTGTGATTTATGGAAAAATAAATAGATGTTCAAAGCTAGTGCAATTTATAAATACTTCAATTGTATAATCTCAAGTTGTTCCTCCAAAGCCATTTTGATTATAGCTATTTTAATGTTTGCCAAAGGCAGCTAAAATGCAAAACTACTGTTTCAACTCCTACTTAAAATATAAACAATGTGGCTATTAAAATCATCTGCTGCTTCGTCTAAATTAAACGGAAAAAGTCATGTTTACTTTTATCTCTGTAGTAGCTTCTACTATGGAAGTACTTCTAGTCGTAAGTGCTTCTGTCAGCAAAATACGTTTGTGTTCGATTGTTTTTTTATTATGTCTAGAGTTCTTTATTATTTATTATAACTAACTCTTTAATTTACATTTTCAAATCGCAGCTTAAAATAAAAAAAACAATTAAGGTAATACTTTAAAAGTAAAAACTATACATATATATATTTTTTTTTATCTTTTCTCTTTATATAAAAGACATTACTCTGACAGCCTCACTAAGGTAATGTAAAAAATTAAATTTAATCCTAGACTTATGTAAAAAAGTGAACCTGCATTAAACTGTTGTTTTGATAAACAAATCAGACTAAATTATATAAAAAAAAGGTTAAACTGTTACCGATGCCAACGGAAAAACAACGAATATTTCGATGTACAGTGGTACCTCGACATACGAGTTTAATTCGTTCAGCAACCTTGCTCGTATTTTGAATTACTCGTATCTCGAAGCAAATTTCCCCATACAAAACAATTGAACTACCATTAATCCGTTCCAACCTCCAAAATGTCACCCCAGTTATTTTTGTTACGTGGTTTTGAATAATAAAAACGTATTTATAAATATGAAATATTTATTGCACAAAAACAAAAAAGAGAATGTAAAGAAATAAATTAGATATCCTCACTGGTCTTTGCCTTTTTCGCTACATTTTTCTCGCTTTCACCTGTAGGCCGTTTAGAAAAAAACATGTCCAAGGAGGTTTGTTTCTTCCTCCCTCTCAGAATGTTGCGGAAATGAGTTAGGCAAGTGTCATTAAAAAGGTCAGATGCACGACCTGTTGCAACTTTTTCTGGATGTTTTTTTTCCACGAACTGTGAAACCGGACTCGTATCTCGAATTTCGCTCGTAACTAAAAGCAAAAAATCACTTGCTCCTCGTCTCGTATCTCGAAAAACTCGTATGTTGGGGCACTCGTATGTCGAGGTACCACTGTATTTGATTTGCTTAAAATTTCAAAGAATTTTTCTCTGTTAGAATAGCTGATAAGACCATTTTCAAAAAAAAAAATATATCATGCATTATTTATTAATTTGCACGGGAAATATCTTTCAAATTGTTAAAACCATACAGATCAAATTTCACAACTTTGACGGGCGCGCGCGCGATATTAAGTTTTTTCATTTCCATTCCATCCATTTGAGTGAAGAAATTGGTAAAACTTCGTGTCAGGTGTTGATCATCTACATAGTTATTGTCTTTGTTTTTGATGTATTTTACAAAATTACGTTGCGAATGGCAACCATAATTTTTTATGTTGTTCTAATTTGAGTTGAAATAAAAATGGCTTTGAGTTCTTATTCATGAGTTTTAGAGAAATAATAACTTTTAAATAATACGAGGTTTAATAATTATTAGTCTTTTTACGCTATTTAATATTTTTTATGAGTGTTACTTTGAGAAATTACAGAAAAAAATAGATTAAAAAAATTGAATTTAATCACAATTCTTCTGATTTCAAATTCCATATCGTAACATTAAGCGTAACCTTGTAATGGATTTTTTTCGTAATTTCTTTACATGCATATTTTAATTAATTCGTACCTTCACAGTGGTTATAGAAAGTTTTCACATTTTTTATTCTAAGAAGAAACGTACTTTCAAAATAATATTGAATATAGTGCTATTTATTAGATCAGTCACACACACACACATAAGTGGCATATATTTTTTGAAAAATTATGTAATTAGAAAAAGAATAGAAATATAGCTATAGTTTTTATTTAATTTTCAATCCAGTAAATAAAAATTAAAGGCTTCTAAGTTTATAAAAAAATAAATTTGTTGCTAAAAGTTACAACATTATTGGAAGTAATTTATCCAATGAGCAAGAATAATAAATTATAAAATTGAATGCGAATGAAAACTCGCGCGTAATCAGTTTTATAAACCCGACATTTTAATTTTTTTTTACATTACTTTTAAATAAATATAAATGTAAAATTGAATTAAATATGAAGAAACTCGGCAATATGCAAAAATGCTTACTCAGAAATTTTCACCGAAATAAATTCATTTCGAATCTTGAATAGCGTTATGTCAAAAACTCATAATTTTTCCATTGTTTGTCCCTTTATAATATCTTTCTTTTTAAATATTAATTTAATTCCAGATTAAAATATCATGTCTGAATCCGTTGGATTTCGAAAAATCATTTTCATACAAAAATCAAATCCGAGAAATTTTAAATTACAACTTTACTCAAAAAAAAAAAAAGAAGTAAAATTTGAAAAAAAAGTAAAAGAAACAAATTACATTCTTTAGTTTGCGAATACATAAAGCAAAAAGTGTCGACCTAAGGTAAAGAATATAAGTATTATAGAAAACGTAAAATAATTGAATTCATTGCAAGGATGAAGCACATGTTTTAATCTACGAAAAAATTATTTTTTCCTTTTATTTAAAAGAAAATAAATTTCAGATTTTTGAATACTAATACTTCCACTGTTTCGGAAGATATAGAAACTCTAACGGATAAAGGTTTTAAAATCCTGCTGTTTTTCAAAAAAGTATGTACCGGTATTTATAAATTTTTCAGCCGATAAAAAGAATTTACTTTTGATTTAATTAGATTATGCTTCAATTAAATAGATGGGAAAGACCTAATTGTATTTTATGGCAAATAATATAAGTTCATAAGACAATCTTTAACAATTTAATCACCTTGTGTGCTTAAATGAAATTTAATCAAATACTTAAATTAAGGTGCCTATTTTTTTTACAAAGAAAAGGAGGACGAAAAATTTAAGAAAAAATTACAACTTAAATATATGAAATGTTTTATTAATTCAAATAAAAATACGCTAGTTACGCCTACATTCGTTTTAATTATTATCTTAAAAGAGTATTTTTCCATTGAATGAATTTTTATTTTGTTGTCAACGTATCATTTTCTAACATATCGGAAAGCTCGTTTAAAAAATATCCAAGCACTGAATCTAAAATATTAACATTCAATTTTGATTTCTCACTAGCCGCTTCACAAAAATCTTTACCAACTGAAAAAAAGTCTTTGAACTGCTGCATTAGTTCCAGGGCAGCACAATGTAAATTCAAAAAGAATAATTACATTTTCATATGGAATGTGTTGATTTTTGAAATGGTTTAAGTAATTTCATCCATATTTTATCAATTTCTCAGCATGTTTTGATTTTCCAATTGTTCTAATTTATTACAATTTAAATATACATTCAGTCTTCTTTCTACTTCAAACGGATATTTGTCATCAATTTTAATATCAGGCATTTTTTTCGATAAAATATCAACACAATTTTCTATATCTGCCCAATTTACTTGCGATGAAGTCAAAAAAATACCATTAAAAACTGTTATTCCTTGTGATATTTGTTTCAGACCATTCTTCGACATATTGGAAACATGTTTGGTTCGTCTCTGAATACAGAGATTAACAGATCGGTATTAAAATACTGAGTGGGTTATGAATATTAACGTTGCACTGATCAGCTACACTAGGGCTTTTGGAGACGAACTACGTAATTTTGAACCATGGTCAAGTGACATGGACGACACCTGAGCTTGCACCCCCTCTCCTAACTGCCACACCACACCAACGGGAGGACATTTGAACTATCGACAGATTTAACGTGCATCGCTCCCCCACGCGGTGGGTCTTTAGTGGTACTGGGCTAGAACTCGTGACAAGGCCATCCACGATCCGATACCATAACCACTCGGCTACCGTGGCGTTAAAATTTTGAAAAGGAGGACAAGTAGGAGGACACTTTTCAAGGAAGGACAGAACGTATAAAAGGAGGATGGTTAGTCACCTTAATAATAATCGAGAATGAAGGGAATTGTTTTTTATTCTAAAAGGTAGCATGAATCAAATTTTTCCCGCAGTGTTAGAGATAATATAAAAATTGAAAGAGATGCCACACAGCTCAAGTTATTTTCATTGCTTTACCATAACATACAATCCAATTCAGCGTTGTAATTCTTTTAATCTCTTTGCAAATTCTAAGTACTTGTTACATTAATAATAATTTCGAATTAGCAAAGAAAAAAAAGTTAAAACATAGAAAAATAGGATTTGATAGCTGATTTAAAAGCTCTTATTTAAAATGTTTCGTCAATGTTTTGTTTCAAAAAATTTTTAATAATTTTTCATGAAATTATGTTTTGAACATTAGTATTGTTAACATATATTAGTGTAAAATCAATGGATATCTTTTACTGTATTTTTATATACATATTTTATAATATCGAAAAAATACTAAGACTACTTTATTTACCATGCTAAAATAGAAGTTAATTTAGTTTTTTTGTATTATAAAACCATACAGTGTTAAAGCATTTTACTAAGCAACAAAATAGTTTACTATGTCTCTTTTATGCAAATATTAAGACAAAATTTGTAAAATGTGAAATGGTTTGGGAAATAAATACAGTAATACCCCGGACTTAGGTGATAGGTGAAACTGAAAGATAATCGCATTTGTCGGATTCGCGTATAATTTGTCATGCAAATGTGTATAAATTATTTTTAGTTGGGGGTCGGAGATGAAAGAAAAACAATTAAAAACAAAAAAAAAAACTTTTCAATAGAATCTTAGATAACACAAATACAAAATCGCAAACCAAAGTTATTTTGATGTAGAAGTTATAAAATGTAACAGGTAGTCTGTTGAATAAAATATTTTTTTTTCTCCCGCAAAATGTCCTCTCAGCATGCTAACGAATTTTTTATTCCTTGTTTTGTTGAAAAAATGCTCTATAAATTGGAGTATGTATTTTCTAAAAAAAAGTTTATAATCCTTTTTCAATTAAACTTACTATCTTTGGTAAACACGGGTGTCACGACCCCGAAATACCCCAGTGATCCTTCTCTATTTTCGACCCTCCATCTTGTCATCCAATTTCTTCTTTGCTTCTTTTCCCATCCAGACCACAGACCTATAAATGTTTGGCGCAGTATAGCCAAAACCCGCTCTTGCGCCATAAAACACCAAACTCAACTCAACTCAATTAAACTGAGACCTGTTAAATTCCTAAACGTCATTCGGTCTTCTGATTAAAATGGGTCTAAAGACACAAGTTCAATGTTTTGCTGATGCATTTCTATGAGCTTATCAATTGTTAGCTCCTGATTGTGGGAGACCAACTGTTCTCGAACGTCATCACTATGCACTTCTAAATTTTCAATCGAACCTCCATAGAACGAACCTCTATATTGCGTTTTTCTATATAGCGAGCTTTTTTCTGGAACCAAGAACATTTCACGATTTTCTTCGTAAAATAATCTCCCTATAGCGAAGTGCATTTTCTATATAACAAACTTTTTCTCTTGTGATTCAATTTTTTTCTCTCCCTATTTTTGAAGTATTTCTGGACATTTCAAGTTATTCTCTTATTTAACACATTTTATGGTGATCATAGAGGGAGTTTTGGTGCATTACAAAGATGTAAGGCGTATTATGTGAATCAAAGCATTTTTTTCAGTAAAAAAACCCCCCAAAAAAACCTCAGACAAAATTAACAGATTTTATGAGTAATTTAATTTATGGACGTGGTAATGCAGGTTTAGAATATCTAGTTATAAAAAAATGTATGTTTAAAATTACTTGTATGCTTTATATTAGAAAATGTCCTTAAAATTCATTAATTTTAATTTAAAATTATTTTCTTAATGTTGAAAAAAAATGCTGTATATATCTCGATATTTTTTTTTGTTTCCCTTACAGTTTTCCTTTCTGTTATTTTATGAGCAAGACAGTATATAAAATACACGAATATTAATTTACAAAAAGGTGTAAATAATTACTTTTTTTAATGTATAGTGTTTATGAATTTAAAATTTCTTTTATGTGGTTTATAAAGTATATTAAAAGATGAACCTCTATTTAACGAATTTTCCATATAAAGATCTTTTTTTCGGGTTTTAGCGACTTCGTTATATAGAGGTCCGATTGTATTTGCCTGACAATTTCTTTAATCAAATTGCTCATTTCATCACGCTATGGTACTGATTCCGCCTGAGTTTCAGAGATGGAATAAAACAACGAAAATTGACGAGATTTGAAAATCGCCTAACTCCGAATTCGCGTAAGTCGCGTTATTATAGTATAAAGAATTGTTATTTAAAGCCCATAAAATTATTTTCCACAACCTCAGGATATTTCACTTTAGAAATGGTTTGAACTAAATTTATCTAAGAAATCATATTATGGGTGAGATCTTTTCAATATGTGGTAACTCAGTAAATATTTTAAATACATAACACTTAAGTGAAGAATTCTTAAAACAAATATAACTTTACTGTGTTAATTTTTGTAAAAAAACATTTAAAATAAACAAAGCTTTAAACAGTACTGAGGTATATTAACAAATTACAAATAGAATGGAAGAAATAGCACAATAAATAATAACAATAACACTTAAAGAGTCCAAAACAATACATTTCTCACAACAGTGTCGAAGGACTTGTCAAAACAACTTCAGTTTGAATGATAGAGGAATGTATTAGATTTAAAGTACTCCTCGAAATATTAAATTAAGAACGAGTAATCAATTTTAAAATATTAAAAGTAAAAAGTTTTAGACGAAGAAGTATGATAAAATAAATAAGCCCCCCAAAAAATATAAATTAGGGACTTTTCTATGATGACCCAGTAAAAATTCATCAAAAATACGGTATAATTAATACCATAACGACTAATACAAAACTTTAAAAGACAAAGGGCATACAAAATATATTTCAATATTAATTGTCGTAAATGTCTTAGCTCTTAAAGGTCAAAAAAAGAAATTCTTATACTAGAAACGAATCAATAGCGTAATTGCTGAATTTATTCCGTTGTTATTTTGAAAGATGTGTGTTAAAACTCCAATCGTCTCATTTATTTTTAAAGTTTAAGATGCTTCCATAAAAAAACTGAACAGTTGTTTGCAGAAAATAATGAATTAGTTTTGAGGAACTTGCTCTAGTTTTAAATCACTTCAGCTTGTTAGTATGTTTTTTTTTCTGTCGATTCTATTTCTTCCAATTAAGGTATCTGACTATGTTAGGAACTGTGATTTTGAAAAAGGGTATAAAATAATATTTTTTTTTAATATTTAGTCGCAACTGAATAAGAATATACAAATAAAATTGGCTTAGAGTATTTTTATATAATAAAAAATATTTAAATACAAATTTTTGGAGAAAAATAAAGAAAAAATTATACTTTGAACATATTTTCCTTTCATTGAAAATGCTTGTATTAAAATATTTAGCTTACATATATTTAAGACATGTCTACAGAAGTCAGAAACAGGACTTTTGAAGAATACACATTAGTTTCAGAGTTACGATCAATCGAGATATCAACCTTTTTTCCTATCAAAATTTCTCTAGTTTTCATTGAAATATGAGTAAATCCACTTTTTAACTATACAGTATAAAACTCATAGTTCAGGGGCTGTAGAGATGTCTTAGTTACAAATAGGCAACATATTCCTATTATACAAGCCTCTTTCATAAAAAGAGAATATATTGAAAATATATAATTGTTTCTTCATTGTTTGCCAAAAATACTGCCTTTTAAAGTCTTTTCATTGTAATAGAATTTTAAAAATAATTTTATTAGTATACTCTTATTCAAGTGGAGCTAAAGATCAAAACCTTTTAATGCGCTTTTTCAAAATCATGGTTCTCAACTAAGCTGGATACCTTAATCTATATTCGGCTTTCGAGAATGTTTATGTGAATATTCTTCAGAAAGAAGGTGATATAACCCTGTTCGTTAAACGTCCTTATGTGCAACTCACAGAAGAAATAGATCTTCTAGTTTGCACTACGTATTGAAGAAGAATTTCATCAACCTTAACTGTGATTGTTATCCAAAATTATCTCTGAGCATAAAGCTTTAAAATACGGAGTCATCTTAGATTAAATGTTTAGTCATACGCACACCTTTCATAGTGGTGTCTTAATCAACCCTCTGTAGCATACTGTAGACCAGGGGTTGGCCATTGTTTTGGCTCGAGGGCCTCATTGTTGAAGCAGACGATATCGGAGGGCTGCACCTTTTCAAAATGATTACATTCATTAGTTAACTAAACATCTCAGAAAAAAATAAACTGCACCAAAAAATTTAATAATTATAAGTTAAATAAGATAGTGACCGTTTAATTCGATATATTTATTGTGCTAATATTTCATATCAACTATCGATGCAAACGCGTTTAATCTTAGAATCAGTTTAAAAAGACAGATGTATTATTTCTGACTATCTTAGTGGACCACCAAAAACACTTTGCGGGCTTCTATTTGCCCATCCTTGGTGTTTTACCTTAGGTAGTATACCGTTCTGTCATCTGACAAGTTCATAGACTTGATTTTGTTAGTTAATCACGCACTACAGCTCGTGGTTTATAATCTGAGCTAACAAACTGGTATCAGAGAAAACAATTATATGACGCTACAAGGGCAATGAGGAACCACGGTTACCTTGGAGCTACAAGAGGGAGCAAGTTTCCGAAGTTTGTTAGATTAGCCTACCCCACAGTGCTTCTCAAACTTTCAATACTTGCGACCCTATATTCAATCATATAATTTTCATCGCGTCCCCCTTCCATACAATAACAATATATTAAATTCAATAATACTATACTTTGATGTTAAACCTACAACACGACTGAAACCTCAAGTGCGTGTATAAACGACTCGCTCAGCCGGTGCGTTATTTGCCCCGAACGTATATATACGTCTTTCCAAAGTACGATCTTTTCTGTGAACTGCTATCCATAAAAAACTATTCCGAAGGCATTTGGAATGCAATAAAATGATCTTGACAATGTTTGCGAAGGATTTACTTATTTCGAATGTTTAAACTTACTTAGTATGTAGAAACTTACCTTTACTTAGAATGTAGAAACTATATAGCAAGCAATGAGAGATTTGTGTTTATTGACTCCTTTTCTAGTCCCCCCCCCCAAACACCACATACGCTCGTCACATGTAAGCCGGTGGCATTGGGGTGTGAATCACGTAATTTTTAATCGGCATTACACAGGAACTAATCATAAACCGTACAAATTATTAAGATAAGTGTTAATGTTTGCATATAATTTTATATATGACAAGCCCATGGGGACACTGGTAATTATTAAACTTGTTCTTAACTTATTGTTATAAATCAAACATAAAATGAACTGCGCAGTAATATATTTATAAGTGTGTTATATCAGGCTAAGACTGTAATTTATTTTTAATATGTCAGAATTTTATTTTACTTTCAGTAAAGTAATAATTTTTTATTAAAATAATCTTTTGTTTTCGACTTTTCAATATGCTCGCGCCCCCCTCATAGTGTTATCATGCCCCCCCCTAGGGGGTGTGAGCTCCACAGTTTGAGAAACACTGCCCTACAATGTATGTGAGAGAAGTTTTATATTGCACGAAAACCAAGGATTGCTTAAGGTATCCGAGTACGTTCGGAACCGTGCTTTTACAAAAGCGTATAAATGGATAATATTTATGATATTTAGTGTCACTTTGATTAGAAAATGTATATAAAATTGTTTTAAGAATAGTATTATTATAAAAAATCATTTAAGTACAATATTTTGACAAAAAATGAACTTAGAGTGACCCATTTTCAAAATATTCTCCTTTTGTGAAAAAAGCTTCTTTTATAATAATATTTTGCCTGTATATCAGTGCTTCTCAAAGTCTGAATATTTGCGACCCAATATTCAATCATAATTTTCATCGCGCCCCCCTCCATACAATAACACATAGTGTTTAATTCAATAATACTATACTTTGACGCTAAAGCTACAATACGACTTAAACCTCTTAAGTGCCACCGGCGTATATAAACGTCTGGCTCAGACAATGTGTTAATCGCCCCAGACGTATATATACGTCTTTCCGAAGTACGATCTTTTCTGTGCACTTCTATCCATAAAATTATTTTAAAGACTTTTGAATGCAAAAAAAGGACCTTGACAGTGTTTGCGAAGTATTTACTTATTTCAGAGGATTTGCATATTTATTCGTTTCTGGTGGCATTGGGGAGTGAATCGTGTAACTTTTAATCAGCAGTTAAGGAATTAATTATCAAGATAAATGTAACAAATAATCAAGATAAGGGTTAGTTTTTAGTGACAAGGCTCATTGGTAGCTATTTTGTTCTTAACTTACAATTACTATTGTTAAATTACTTATAAAATACATTATGCAGTACTGATGCACTTATAAGGGTATTATATCAGTGTAAAGGTATATTTTATTTTTTTATTATGTCAGAATATATTTTGTTTATTTTAGTGAATTAATAATTTTTTAAATATTCTTTTGTTTTCGACTGTTCAATATGCTCGCGCCCCCCTCATAAGGTTATCACGGCCCCCTAGAGGGGCGCGCCCCACAGTTTGAGAAACACTGCTGTATATAGCGCAGACCTCTGTACAGAGGCTCAACTAGAATTTTTGAAATATATAACATAGAAGTGGGTTTATCTATGTTTTACGACAACAAAGGGGAGAAATTTTAAGAAAAAAACGCCGATAATTATTTCAAATGGTTGTAACTCTGAAAATAATGTGAATTTTTTTAAAAATCGTAATTGAGCCTCTGTACAGAGATCTGAGCTATATACAGGCAAAATATTATTATAATAGAAGCATTTTTCACAAAAGGAGAACATTTTGAAAAAAAAAGTTATTCGAAGTTAATTTTTTGCCGAAGTATTGTATTTAAATAATTTTTTTTGTCAAAATGTCCTTAAAACAATTTTATCCATGTATTCTTATCCAAGTGACACTAAATATCATGAAAATGATCTATTTATGCGCCTTTTTAAAATCACGGTTCCGAACGTAGTCGGATACCTTAATGATCTTCAATCGTTTGTAACAAGTGCTGCCTTACAACAGACTTTGGGTCATTTGATTCAGTGTTACCTAAAGGGAACACTTCCTGTTTTTGTAATTTTCTTCATAAATTATTTAAAAAAAATTTAAATCCAGAAATACTTGTATTTTATTTTTTGTTATTATCTGAAATCAAATAAAACCGAGTTTAAGCCCGAGATATGGGGCTTGTTTTTGTTATACCGTTCTAGCAATGAATCTGAAAAATTATTTAGCCAAAATCGGAACGTTTAGGTCAGCGTTTCTCAAACTGTGGGGCGCACCCCCTTTGGGGGGCGTCACAACCCTACAAGGGGGCGCGAGCATATCGAAAAGTCGAAAAAAAAAGTAATTTTAAAAATTTGTTATTTCACTGAAAGTAAGCAAGCAAAATCCATTCTGACATGATAAAAAATAAAGTACACATTTACACTAATATAAAACATATATCAGTGCTGAGGAAAAAAAAAATGTAAACTAATTATATAGCAATACTTAGTTAAGAACAAACTTAATAATTATGAGTGACCCCATGGGCTTGTCATATTTAAAATAATATGCAAAAATGAACACTTATCTTATTGATTTGTATAGTTTTTAATTAATCCCTTAAATGCCAATTAAAAATTACGTTCCCCAATGCCACTGTCTAATACTTAGGCGAACGTATGTGGCACATGGGGGGGGGAGTAGAAAAGGAATAAATAAGAAAATCTTCAGAACTAAGTAAAAATCATTCACGAACACTGTCAAGGTTCTATTATTGTGTTCCAAAGCCTTCGCGGAATAATTTTATAGATCACAGTTCACAGAAACGATCGTACTTCTAAAAGACGTATATATACGTCCGGAGTAATTAACTCACTTGCTGAGCTAGACGTTTGTATACGTCGGTGGCACTAAAGACGTTCAAGTCGTATTGAAGCTTTAGCGTCAAAGTAAAGTATTATTGAATTTAACACATTGTGTGTTATTATATGGAGGGGGGATGCGATAAAAAACATGATTGAATATTGGGTCGCAAGTGTTGAAAGTTTGAAAAGCACTGTTTTAGGTTCATCTTTCGTCTTCTGGGGTCTTATACATTACTTTTTGGTTCAAATATCCAGTACAAGGGAGCTTTTAGAAATTTTATCCTGCATTTCCAACTTAAATGTAACAATTACTGAGGTCTAATTCGGTTTCGATAGCATTGCTACCTCGTTAGAAATAAAATAAAATATATTGCAATTCCAATGCCTTTTATACATTAGCTTCCCTCAAGAAACTCAATATAAAGATGGAATCATAAACTGAAATATCTATGAATTTTTTTAGTCAAAAAAATAGCATTTTAATTCTTAATTCCCCTTCTAAAAGGTTCTATGAAGCTTTTCAGTTAAAAAAAAATTATAACAGAAAAAACTTCGAAATGTGAGGCTTATTTTTTCTATCTGGTCACATTTTGTACAACTGTTGACAATACATTTACAAGGAAAACAATACAGTAAATACATTAGCAGTTACAACTGAACTATCGAAATAATTGTTACAATGAGCAGTTAGAATGAACAGTATGAACAGTACAGTTTCATCTAAATCATCCAAATGATTTAGGAATTTATAAGTACTTTCTATAAAAAAATTTTTTGAATAAGTCATGCAGTTAAATCAGTGTTTCTCAAACTTTCAGTATTTGCGACCGAATATTCAACCATAATTTTCATCGCGCCCCCCTTCCATACAATTGCAATGTATTGAATTCAATAATACTATACTTTGACGCTAAGGCTACAATACGACTTCAGCTTCTTAAGTGCCTCCGGCGTATATAAACGTCTCACTCAGCCAAAGCGTTAATTCTTCCGGACGTATATATACGTCTTCCGAAGTACTATCTTTTCTGTGCACTTCCATTCATAAAATTATTCCGAAGTCTTTGGAATGGAACAAAAAGGACCTTGACAGTGTTTGCAAAGGATTTACTTATTTCAGAGGATTTGCTTATTTATTCCTTTTCTCCCCTCCCCCTCCAATATACCACATACACACGCCTGCGTGGAAAACGGTAGTGTTCGGGAGTGAATCACGTATCTTTAAATCAGCAGTAATGGGATTAATTACAAACCATTCAAATTATCAAAATAATTTTTGTATATAATTTTATTTATGACAAGCCCATGGGATCAATGGTAATATTAAAATCATTCTTAACTTAGTATTCCTAAATTAATTGTAAGATATAGTGTGCAGTACTAATATATTTATAGGTGTATTATATCAGTGTAAATGTGTATTTATTTCTTATTATGTCAGAATGTATTTTGTTTGTTTACTTTCAGTAAATTAATAATTTTTTGAAATAATCTTTGGTTTTCGACTTTTCAATATGCTCGCGCCCTCCTTGTAGAGTTATCACGGCCCTCTAGGTGGGCGCGCCCCACAGTTTGAGAAACACTGAGTTAAATGAATTGCGATTTATAAACTGTTATACACTAAAACAAACTAAATTAAAAATGTCTTGTAAACCTTCAAAGTCTGAAATTACATCATTGCATATATTAAAAAAAAAACCTTATCATCGAATGATCCATTAAATGATTAAAATTATTTAAAAGCTGCTATATTTTCAGAATGATTATATTTCATCGCGTGGTAAAAAAAAAGAACAAAAAACTGTGAAAGTTCGCCATAAAACGACAGCATACTTAAGTGACTCAAGGTCTCATAAAGATAAAAACAGCACTGTGTGATAACTTCATAAAGCTGTGTACAACATGCTACAAGATATATGGCACAGTCTAATCCATATCATAATTCCCCAGAAACCCTAAAAAAATTCAATACCCAGAAAGGGCCCAGGAGCATTATCTCAAAGAAAATCCATTTGCAGTCAATAGGTATCCTTCCTTGTCGCAATTTCGAAACGACCTCAGCCTGACAAGTACTTTCCTTTCTAGCAAGTCATTTGTATTCCTATCAGCTAATACGTGCGCTGAATTAAAGGATGGGGCTCATGG
Source organism: Trichonephila inaurata madagascariensis (assembly GCA_019973955.1). Lineage (NCBI taxonomy): Eukaryota > Metazoa > Arthropoda > Arachnida > Araneae > Nephilidae > Trichonephila > Trichonephila inaurata. The sequence continues at coordinate 184,066 of BMAV01008827.1, read as the reverse complement.
TACAGACAAAATAGGGCTATTCATGTCCAACAGCCGTATACGCCGGGGCGCACCGTTTCTTTAGGTAAATTGAAATGTTGTCTTCCACAAGGTTGTAAGAAATGCAGGCTGTTTCGGATACATGAACGGAATACACAGGAGGTTATTTTGTAAATAAGTATTATTCCAGAACTTCGGAGCACGAAAATAAGATTTAAAATTGGAGCTTGTAGTAGTAAATTTGATTTTTTTTTATGATGGAAGTTTGGATGTGGTGTTGTATAATTTGAATATATAGAATGGCTTGTAATAAGCACATGGTGTTCCTAAAGACCCATGGAGACCTTAAGTGTTATTACATATTGTGGGAGTATATCAAAAAATTTTTAGAATAAAAATTTATATTTAAAATATGGAGATTATGTATTTATATTCAAACTACATAAAATTGATATTTTTTTTAAAAAAAGGAAGAGGAACAGATTTAAATAAGTGCTTAGTTTTAAAACGACAGTAACCTTATTTTGTATTGCGCGTGCGTCATAATTTACGTTATGATCAATAAAGGTATATTATGGATAAAAATTTCTCAAATGATTGTTTTTAGAACATTTAATGCTTTTTTTTTTAACTTCGTTCTTCTGTTGGTCATGATTTCAAATACTTCTTCACTCTTTGTAAAAAAACACATATTGATTTCATATAGCAGGATACTATTTAATTATTTACTGAAAAATAAATGCAATAATTTCTAATAAGCAATAATCTTTTCAAAAAAACTGTTATTTTAATATATTTTAAAACTCATAACCATAAATTGTGTATATTCAAAATTTTATTTTGATTCTCATTATTGAGAATTAATTTTCGAAATCCATTCTGGAAATGAATAATTTGTAACTCCGTATTCTAAATAACTTATTACAATTCATTCTCATAACTTAAACTTCATATCAGGGGCGCAGCTATTGTCGTATCAACCATATCAACGATACGGAGCCCCCAAACTACAGAAACACCAATATGTGTAAGCAAAAATCATAATATGTTATCAATGGTAATCAATTACCATTAACAGAGTCTCTATTTCGAGAAAGGGGCCCCAAAACAATTTTAATACAGGGCTCACTTGGGGCAAGCTAGGCCAGTGCTTCGTATACAATTACAAAGTTCATTCCAAATACCTCTAATGTTGTTCCAAAATGCGATGTTTAGAAACATTTAATAAATCAATTACGGAATTTAGTAATTTTTATCAGTTTATTAATACTGTTAATATTTTTCCCTAGTTGCCCCCCCCCCCACACCAAATGCCTGTATAGTTATGCAATGGTTTCCGTTAAAGCAATCATTCATATTATTGTTTGTTAAAATATAAGACTTACATTCAGGATTTTGTTTCAGTAAAGAAGATGCTCCAATATATTGATGTCGTATATATGGGGTATCCAAACAAAATGACCTTGCGGGCCACTTCCGAAAAACATTATAATCTCGCGGGCCGCACATAAAAATATGTACCTTCATATCAGATTTGGAAATAAAAAAAACATTTATTGATTGAAAATTTAAAACATAATGAATTTTTGTTATTATTTTCCTTATTTTTTATGTATACAGACATAGATAATATAATGTTTATGTAATAAAATAATGCAATGTTCAAATAATGTTTAAAATATTACAGGTGTCATTTTCATGAAAATTACGGTGTTCCTTTTGAATCGATCTTTCGTTGAAATTTGACTCATTGTTGGAATTTGATAGTGCTTGTTACTCATTCGGAAACAATTAAGTATACATTACCCTTTATCTTAACCGTCCTGAATATTTTTTCTTAAACTTTAAAAAAAACTCTGATTGCCTCTTGCATTTTGGGCACTCCAAACAAAAAAGGAGGAGGACAAATGAAAGTCGCACACACATAGAATCATGCACCACCCATAGTACAAATAGCTTAAGAGAGCAACATAGCACTAATTAATCATAATGATAAAATCTATTTATCGTGCGTATATAAAGAGACAGCCGCACGAGGTATCAGGATTTGATAATAACAATGAAGCCTTAAATACTATGCCACGATACAAAGTAAATATATTCCAAAGTAAAATTCTCACAGATATAACTCAGATAAACACACACTGTCAATAATTTTCTTCTAACTTCTTCAACGAACCTGGTTTGTTTAACTTTAAATATTAATCCTCTCTGCATGAGTCAGAGTTCTTTTTTACACACAGAAAGAGGTTTTTAAATCAATTAATTCATTTAAAAAATATCTCCTTGATGGTTAGTAGAAATATCCGAAGAGAACACGTTACAATATATTTTTTATTTTGTTTTTTACGCAGGGATGCTAAATATGATTTTTGTTTAATGTCTTCAAACGGATAGTGGCCCATTAATAAGCAATGTCTAAATTTATAAACACATGTTATTGCGGAGGTCTTCATTTTGAGTTCCTAGAACTTTTACAGGGGTTCCGCGAGTACTAGCAGCTTAATCAAAACACCAAAATTTTAGTAACATTTTAGCTTCTATAAAAGTTCGAATTTTTAAAGGTAATTTGTTTGAAACAAACAATATATATATAAAAAAAAAGAATTAAGTCAATTCCTACTTAGATCAACAAAGAAAATTTTTATTTTAGCTACTTTTTATTAAATAGTTACAATTAATATAAATATGTATATACATAGGAAAGAACCACAACATTAAGTGGTCATTAATTTTTATTAATTATCATTAAAGTATCGCATTGTCATCCAAAACAATCGTGTATATAAATTTCATTTCAACTGAATACTTTAACACGTGAGAAAAAAACCTTTTCAAGTTTTGACACAAGTCACCAAAAGGGTCACTAAGTCGCCAAAAATGTGGTTGTGTGTATTTGTAATTCTTTAAATAATTAGTTTTTATCAATTAACTTTTATTAATTATTATTGTATTATTGTATTGTCATCCAAAATAATCCTGTATGTAAAATTTCAGCTCAATTGTGCGATTTAAAATATATTTTATGAACGATTGAAAATTACACCAAGATAAATAAATAAATATATAAATAAATTAATATATAGAGATTGTGAGCTAATAGTAGGAATTGAAAAATAGATAAAAAAAATATTTATGTATAAAAAAAATCTTGAATTTTGTAAAAGTCACGTGCTTTAAGCATGAATGGCTAAATAAGGCTGTCAATAGTGGAGAAGAAACTACTTATGGATGTGTCAACAGGTTTGACGTTAAAGTCTAAATTTAAGCAGGAATATAGTTCCTATATTTGAAGTTGCGAATTTGCAGAATACGCAGAGGCTTCTCACACAGTTAAAACATTTTAATGTTATTTTGAGCATTGCATTTAGGTTAAAAATACTTCTAAACGTATGTGGCAACAAAAATGAAATATAGATGCTAACTAACGCAGAATATAAAATGGGACAACAGATAGTTTCAGTAAACATGGACTTTGACAGTAAAAAAATACAAACACATATCCCAGTTATCAAATATAATGACAACTGGCACGAATTAATGAGTAAATTACATTAATACATTAAAAAAATTTAATTAAAAATGCAGGATTTTTTTAAATTGTATACTTAAGGTACCTATAGCATGTTAATTTTCTTTAAATATTATTTCTAGATTTAGTATATATATTACTTCAAGGCTTGGGTACGATTTGCCAGAAACATCTCATGGCCTTAAGAGTTCCATGTGTTGATAAAAATTGAAGACCACTACGAAACTGGAACATTTATTTTTCTTAAGGTATCCGACTACGTTCGTAACCGTGATTTAAAAAAAAAGCGCTAACTGGATAATTTTCATGACAATTAGTGTCACTTAGATTAGAATACATGTATAAAATTATTTTAAGGACACATTTTGACAAAAAAAAATTACTTGAATACAATATTTTGGCAAAAAATTAACTTGGAATAACCTTTTTTCAAAATGTTCTCCTTTTGTGAAAAATGCTTTTATTATAATAATATTTTGCCTGTATATAGCTCAGACCTCAGTACAGAGGCTCAACTATTATTTGTGAAAAATTCACATTGTTTTCAGAGTTACAACCCATTGAAATAATGATCGACGTTTTTTTCTTAAAATTTCTCCCCTCTGTTGTCGTAAAACATGGATAGCCCACTTCTAAGTTATATATTTCAAAAATTCTAGTTGAGCCTCTGTACAGAGGTCTGAGAGCTATATACAAGCAAAATATTCTTATAATAAAAGTATTTTTCACAAAAGGAGAATATTTTGAAAATGGGTCATTCTATGTTCATTTTTTCTCAAAATAGTGTACTTAAATAATTTTTTTATTGTAATACTATTCTTAAAACAATTTTATATACATTTTCTAATCTAAGGGACTCTAAATATCATAAATATTATCCATTTATACGCTTTTGCAAAATCACGGTTCTAAACGTAGTCGGATACCTTAAAATGTGTTTCAAAATAAGATATTTTTTTTTAAAAAAAACGACAACACTGAAATAATTAAATAGTGTGGAAAACAATATAGCTAAATAGAAAACATACAAATGCTGATTTTATTATATCTTAATGAATAAAATGTTTTATTGAATTAAAAATAAGTATGTGTGCTTGCAAATTAAAAAAAAAAATGAATACTTTTTCTATTTTTTCTTATGCCATTACATTCGAAAGAATATTTATTGCTGATCTTCTTCAGAGTTTCCATTTCCCAAAGCTCATATCTCACACCATATATCCTTGATTCCAAACCTATTTCTCT
>BMAV01008827.1:139860-167612 GCA_019973955.1 Trichonephila inaurata madagascariensis | reverse complement strand
TTATTGCTCAAATTTTAATACTCTAATTTACATATCTTAAGTAGTTCTAAAGTATTCGTAGCCAATAATTAATTTATTTTGAAAAAAAATACCCTGGAGCTATCTGTTGCTGCTAATTTTAACTGTCAAAAATTTAGTACAGCTTCATGAAAAACGTTTTTTTATATAAATATAGTGAGAAACAACTTTTTATTAGTCCTCAAATACTTAAAAAAGGGATTATTAGGCAAATTCAAAATTAAATAGATAAAAGTAAGAATACATTTTTTTCTGTATCATATATATGAAAATTATCTATCATTTTTATTTCTTCATAACTTGTTTTTAATTGTTATGTTTCTACAAACACGTAAAACTATGTTTTCCAGTAATTTCATCGTAACGAATTATAAAAAAAAAGATTAATTATAAATTAATTTCTTGTGAAATTCTAATTACTTTATTCTAAATTACCATCCATTATTTGCTTATAGATATATTTTACTTAATTTAAATATCAATTATTTACTACAAAAAATAAAGTTCTCTTAATTTAAGATATTTGTCCACTTAAGTAATAATATTTATGTAAGAAATTAAAAACTATTATCTTTCCAATTTTTTTAAAAATGATTTTAAAAGAAAATGAATTTTCTCCAAGAATCTTCTAATTTTTGACGAAATAGGTGTTCAAGAAGGGTGAAAAAGTATTAGACAAAGTGCTATTTGCAAAAATTATTGTATAGCTCAAAATTTTAATTAAAAAGCGTTTAAGTTTAGACGATAGATAGGAAATACCAGTAGCTTTGATATCGAACAAAAATACATGAATTTAAACGTGAATAATACATTTTTAAAAACTCACTTCATATTGCACGTGATTTGCCAATTTAAAATCCTCAAATTTATTTAACATAATCAGTTTCACATAGATACAATTTAAATTTCTTACGCTTACGGTATATATACTATACCTTAAAATAATGATGTAAAAAATAACATTTTATGTATAAAATTTTAAAAAATCTTGTTCTTTTAAATAGCAGAACAATGCAAATAAATAAGTTTTCTTAAAATGCTTTTGAAATAAAATTATTTACTATATGCACATATGACTACTGATACTGTTAAAGCACAATTATAACTTGGTTTTAATTATATTAAGTAATTAGATTTCTTAAAAATATTTATGGAAAAATTTCTAAAATCCACACCTAAGTATAAAGTTATTTAAAGTACAAATAATGTAATAAATAATATAATTATAGTATAAAAATTTATTCATTATAATATACTAAATTTTTGTTTATAAATGTCCTTTGTCAATAGTAAATGTACTTTATTTATAATATATTGTATTTTTAACTATACAAGCCTTCTAAAATTTCTGCTTTTGAATAGAGATAAAGGCTGAAAATAAGAAAAATTATCTTAAAAAAAACAGTTGTTTAAATCTGTTTAAAATTTTTTTTAGATAAATTGACAGTGTTGAAAACTACAATGATTTAGAGTTTCTATAGCTTTTTGTGTAAGCTTACTCATATTTTCATGAAAACAAAAATACTCTATTATTGTTACTATGTTAAAAACAACATATCTAATATACTAACAACCATATCCAACACAATATATCCGACTATTCTAATTTAATTTTTTCTTAACTAAATTTACTTTGTATTTAAGGGTTTTATTTTCTGTAATAATAAAAAGTAAGCATTTGTTGTGTGTTTAAGCAAACACCTCTTCAGTAAATATGGAAGAAACATAAATATATCTTTTAAACAGAAATGAATATTTACTCTATGAAGTCAAAATAAATGTGTAATGAAATGTTTGAGGGCGTATTTTTGGTGAAAATCCTCTTGGGGGAATTTAATTCAATTGTGTGAATATATATATATATATATATATATATATATTTGTTTAAATATCTTGTGTCAATTTTCAGAATGAAACAATTTATTACCAGTATTTTGCAACACAATATAACTTTTTTTTAAAAACAAATTAGTGCTTTCCGTTGCTTTTTAATGATTTCAGTTCCGATTTTATTACAATAAACCTAGGAGGAAAAACCTCGGTATCTTTTATGTATTTTTTTGTGTTTTAAATATAAAACATTACATAAATGTAAATTATATTAAAATAATGATATATATATTTTAACCATGAATAGATAGTATGTTAAATATATATATATATATATTTAACTAAGCACAAATTATTACCCAAAGCATTATTTACTATATAGTTCAGATGATACTAAATATATATATAGTACTGGTTACTATATAATTTAAGATTTATTCTGTCAAAATCAAAGCTTTGTCTAATACTATAGTAAACACAAAATCAAAGCAAGCAAGATGTGTTAATAAGAGTAAGTGCTAGATATATTAAGAACACTTAGTTGTACATATTCAAATTTTCCTTTTCAATATGTGTTCCTGCCGTCATAGCGTTGATAACTAATGTAAAGGATTTACCGTTTGTGGTCGGTGGTTTCTTAGAGCTTTAAACTGATGAACCTAAAATTTCATGTACGTCTTTCTGATGCCTTTTAGATGATTTTATGCTTCGATATATTACTGAAAAGAATGAAGATCAAAAACTGAGACACGTTGCAAGAGGTTCAATATTGCCCAAAGCATTGTTCCAAGACTTAGGGAAGAATTTCAAAACAGTAGAATGTTTAGAAAGCATAGTAAAGATAAGGGACGCCTTAAGGCCCAGGGTCCCGTCCTCGGTGGGGGCCTCGTTTTGTTCAGTACTCTGTCTCAGTAAGAAAAAGATTCGGATAATTGTATTGTGGTCAAATATTATTCCCGTACATATTCTCCGGAAAACAGGGAATTTCAAACTGCATATCAACTGGTGAAGTGGTAAGATTGTATTATGTGATGACAATTATCCATGCCTAGGCTTAGGCTTAACCATAAACAATCATTCAACTCCTTTAGTCGAAATGCGGTCATCGGTCGAGCCGATTTCTGCCTAGGATTTTGACTCTGAGTCGTGTACATCCATTTTAAAGACTATTTGACAATGCACGCTATGCACTATCTACGTTTAAAGATCTCATTGGAGTCTTCCCTTACATAGGGGCCCGGGGCGTGAAGAAATCTTAAGATTTCTCTGGGCCCAGGGCCTCAAAGAGTCTTAAGACGTCCCTGGTAGGGAGGTAATTTTAGAATGGCAAATCTCGCAAAGACAAATACGTAGTCTTATCGGTTACAGTGATTATTGCGTTACAGACAGGTAGGTGTAGTCACAGTTCAGCGGATCTCCCGGAAAACGGTAGTCAGACTTATGGGAAAAGGCAGACTGCGTCCAAAATCTTTTTGTGTATTCTGTTGTCCAGATCTTACCATATGGAAATTGTTTTCAGTGGTGTCGTGGTCATCGTATTTCGAATGAACAGGACTGAGCTTATGTACTCATCTCTGATGAGATTAGGTCCAGTAGAAGATTTGATTTAAAATGGCACGAGCGTAGCTCAACTTATCGACCAGATAATATCCAGGAAAGAAGTCTATATCCTAAATGCAGCGCTAAAAGATTGGTCACAGAAGTATTATAAACTGACACGTTATCATATATGATCTTGAAACAAGGACTACGACTGGCATACAATACGTGAAATTGTGACGGACTCTATCCACGGGATTTCAACTAATTCTCTCGGGGAAATTGTTTTTAACTCTGATTTGAGTTTAAAAATCACTTTTCGTAGAGATCACTTCTTTTTCGCTAATGTAAATTTTATTTAAACCCTGGCAATGAATGTGTTAATCCTGGAAAATTAATGGTAAGTTGTTCGTCCTGAACTCAGTATTCAAGCTATAATGCCCTTCAGAACAGTGGAAATAGTAGAGAAATTGGTTTGAAAAAGTTGACAAGTGATCTATACAAGCGAACTATATTATTTTGGATTGTCTTATTCGTTAGATTTAGAGATTAGATTGCTCCCAAGGTTATTGAATTAATTATAAAGATATTATAAACAGATAAATCACATAAATAAAATTAATAATTTTCAAACCAATGTCTGTTTCTTCCCCAACCCCTTTTACACCTGCAACCTCCAAATTGTGACAAAGTTCTGCTGCCCACGTTCATCTTGTACTTGATGCTATGGGTGATAAATTAGTTTTCCTGAATAATAACGGAACGTGTCCTCCAACACACGCTTCTGAGAATACCTAAGTAGCGAGAGTATTGAACGAAATGTTCAACGTTCTCTTAAGAAGATCAAAACTCAATTAAAAATATTTGGGACGTTTTTGGAAGCAGATTGCAAATCCGCAATATCCCATAAACAGTAAGAAAAATCTTGTTCTCGCACTAAAAAAAAGGAGTGGGATTAATTGTTTCACAGTGGAAGCTAAATCATATGCAAAGCATTCCATGAGGTGTAAAATGTTTGTCTGATTCAACGATGGATATTATCCGCAAAGGAAACATTCTTATAAACCTCATTACTGTCCAAATGAGAAATTATTCGTTTCTGCGTACACTTCATGAACCATTTAAACCCTTATTAATATTTAAAATTTTGTATTTCAGAACACAAAAAATAATTTTACTAAGTAGTATAATTACATTATTTTTTCTTTTTAACCTCCAATTTCAATGCAAGCTTCCAAATTTGGTAGTAATGGCCGCCGCTAGATGGTGCCTCCATGAAATGACTCCCATTTAGAGACTAGCTGTGTCTGCAAAGGTCCAGTTGCCAATACACAGCCCATCAGGGAAAAAAGAAATTGAAACTCTCCTTAATTTGATTTATCCTTAGCAATTGTCCTACAGCCGGGGTGGGCATTAAGTCGATCGCGATCGACCGGTGGAGGACCGCCAAGACATTTTGGGGTGACCACCTGTAGATTTTAGCAGTTAGTAATTGTATAAGTAAATATTCAAGATTGGCTGAAGTATGCAGACTAAATTTTCTACTGACTATAACAGCGAAAACTAACTTTAGATCAAAATGTTTTACTTTCTTACGTTTTTGAATTATCTGATAATAAATGCATCATTTGATACTACTATTTTTGTGGCTGTTATTATTATGTTTGTATCTTGCGTTTTGCTTTAAACGCAGTTTTAAAAATTTTATTTTGTTTTTTTAGTTTTGCAGGTAAGTACATATTCCGTTATTATTATTAAAATATTGTAGACGTGTTCCTATTTCTCAACAAACATACAACACTTGGAATTGGCACACACAAGAAATTTTCAATAGGGGAGGGGGGAGGGTCGAAAATCTACTATTCTCATCTCATACCCCAATACACAACCAAACATATTTTTTTGATTTTGTAGATTGTTGGGGGAAAAAAAAAGTAAGAAATAAACTACTGAATAAATAATCAGCATTAATTAATAAAACTATTACTAGCAAATACTTAATTGAGTTTTACGTACTATGTACATGGGTATCAGTCGGTATAAAAAATCAAGGATAGGCCGCAGCACCTTGAAAAAATTAGAAGTAGCCCGCGTACCCTGGAAAAGTCTGCCCAACCCTGTCCGACAGCATATAATATGGAATCTGTATCTTTAAGAAAATGGCTGAGTTTGAGTATAAATGAATAACCTGAGCACCAGTTTTTTAAATGTTTTTTTAATAGTCTAACACTTTGATTGGAAATTTATCCGTTAAAAAATATGTATGATTTCTTTCTAAATATTTAAAACACTGGTTTAATTAACAAAAAAAAAAAACTGATGAGTATGCGGGAGATTTAAATATGCAAATTTACTGAGAATCTATAATTTGTTCCCATATCAATTAAAGTTTATTTTCGTGCGAATAATCGAACGTGGAAAGGTTTTAATCAAATATATTTCAAAAGCATGCATGTGTGTTGTATGAATAAAATTCATTTTCCAGGACTGTTTTGTATTGAAAGGTTTATATGCAAAAATCACAGTTCCAACCAAACTAATTATAAAATTTGAATAAGACAACAACAACAAAAAAACAAGACGAAGGAAAAATGTTAATATTCAATTTAAATAAAGGTAAAATATTCACCTCAAAACAATTTCCACACAGTAAATATTTCAAAAAATTAAACTATTCCTTTGAACATTAATTGAAATTCTAACCATATTAAACGGAAAATAATAAGTAAAAAAAAAGTGAAGGGGTGTTATGCAAAACAGATTTTAATTTTAATTAATACAATTAAAAACTAATCAACGAAAATAATTAGATTCATTTCGATAAATAGTTTGGTTAATTATGTATGCATCAATTAAACTTTAATTATTGATAAAAAAAGATAAGTAGAGCTATAATTTAAAAGAAGGTGCATGAGAAAAATAATTTGACTTTCATCGCAGTGAATGTTTTGAAATTACAATTAATTTGTTATTTATAGGCCTATATTGATTTAAAGCCATTTTTTTTAAAAATAATTTCTGCTATTCATAACTTTTTTTGTTAATAATATCGTGATTACTTATTTTAAGATATAAAAGAACTATTTTTTTTTCGAACACTATTAAGTTGTTTTCTAGTAATTAAATTTATCCCACATCCATACGATTTCCACAAAATCTTTTAATTACAGTTTCAAAATGTGACTCTACTGTCTACTTTTTCAAAACCCGTTCCTGGCAGATCTCTACTCATCAAAAGAAACATGCATGCCAAATTTCATGTCTTTAAATATAATAGTTTCAGAGATCTTTCGATAAGAGAAGGCGTATATCTTTTCTCATGATATATATACCGTAAAATACGGAGTAAAAAGCGCATCTATACTTTCAAGCTGATTTTTTTAAAATTTTTAGATATATTCGCCTTATAACGCGCATCCCATTTTTTACGAATGAAATCTGAAGTATTATTATACATTGCTCTTATGTTTTAAAGTCAATTAGTCGAGGTATTATCCCACACAGACTATTGAAAAAATAGTATACTTCTAGAACTACAACTCTTTTGGTTTAAAAGACAAGTAATTTCTTTTAAATGAACTGTATTTCGATGCATGTAGAAGTAATATTGTATATGCTCATCTTTTTTGTGATTTTAAAAGCTATCGTTTTTATACCCCACGTATAACGCTCACCTTAACGTTTCGATCTTATTTTTTGTGTTCAAAGTGTGCGTTATACACCGGATTTTACGGTATATATAGATAGATAGATTAATAAAATTTGAAGTATTGAATTAAATAATAATTAATGTAAGAATTTAAAATAAAATCAGTAAAAATAATTCGAAAATAATAATAATAATTAAATATTTAACATAATTATAAATATTTACATGATGAAAAATAATAAATTGTCTTAAAAAATTGAAATTTTCGACTTATTTGTAATTTATCCGCACGCGTATTGCTTTAAATAGAAATCATTTTATATATTAATTATAGAAAAATATTTATAATATTTTAGTTTATCATATTTCTTATAAAACGTATCAATTGCTAAATTGTCTTTTTAAAGCCATTCATCCTTATAATAATAATATATTATACGTTTTTAAACAATGGCGGCTCCAAACTGTTCTGAAGTGATTGTATTAATATGTTGCGACGAATGGCTCTTTACATAAAGCAATTCTTCTTCAATGATTAAAATACGACAATGAAAATATGTCAAAGTTACTAAGTTGCTTCATTTATCTTTATAAATTGACTCGAAATCTGAGTAATAGGATTTATTCACCTTCAAAGCGTCTTTCACTGATACATGAAGCTTAATGAATTCTTTAAAATGAAGCATTTGCATTATTTGATTAAATCCTGGATAAACGAAGATAATGTAGACGCATAGAATTATTAATGTTGAAGAGATATTTTTTTCATCAAAATATCTATTTGTGCAGTTTTCTAATATCATTTCTAGGAATTGTTTTCTAGTATCTTAAAGATTTTAGAATATATAAGAATAGCCGATATGAATTAAATGTAATATTCTCTTATAGTCGTCTAAATCACACATAATCTGCTCTTATTTGTTATTATTTCAATGTTATACACATACCTATATTTATATATATTTAGTAATATCGTAGATTTTGTTCCTAGCTTTGATTATTATTTCCACTACTTAAAATGAATAAAAACTAATCACAATACTGAGTCAGGTAACTTTTGGGACCTTAAATTAAATGTTAAGAATAATTTGCTAAGTAATATTTTTGATAAAAGAGACTCTTTTGATTTTAACATTATAAAAATGCCTTTCTGGTGTAGTAACCTACACCTATCAATATTTAGAAATATTTCCTTAAATTTTATAAAAAGAAACAATGATTTAGTTATTGATAATGTATTGAAACACAGTAATTATATGAAATTTTGCAATAACTTCAATTTAAATATTTCAATTTCAATTTTAAATATATTTCTGTTTCTTATTAACTCTATTTTATAACTTAGTTTATTAATTTAATAAAATATCTTATGATTAGTTTATTTTTAAAACATCTTATGTCTTTAGTTTAATTGCAAAATAACTATCTAAGTGGCATCACTTTTTTATTTTGCTTCTTGTATTGACACTCCTATTTTAACACCAATTAGCGCAGGATTTCTACATAAGATCTTTGCTTCTCACTTATTTATGGTTTTCATTTTTACTTGTAGCTTTTATCCTAATTTTTTCTATAGAATTTTTTCTTAACATTCTTCTCTATGAGAGAAACGTTATTGTTCTCTTTTAATAATTTCATTTTACTTTACTGTCTGGTTTATAATCCACGTATGTTAAAAATAGGCTTACCTTTTCAACATGGCTTTGTTTTTTTTCTATTATGTCGAAAATTTCTACTGTACGGGGAAGGTAGATCCATAAAGAATTGCTAACCCTAAATCGCTGGTCTAATTCAGCAGCAGCTCTAGAAGTCATAATAGGTCTTCCTTTTAGTCCAAAGACTCTTTTTGTATCTACATTTGTTTTGGCTCTTGAACTCCCATTTCTTTCTTCTTTGTGTGTGTGTGTGACATAGTAGGTTTTACAATTTTTTCTATTGGTATTTTTTTATACTCTCTCTCTCTCTCTATATATATATATATTGATGACAGTTTTACTTGAATCATAACATTTTATTGCTATAATCTTCATCTTGTTGAAGTCATTGGAATTATTAAGAAGTATTTTTATATTTTAATGAAGCGTATCATTTTATTTTGCACACAAAGCAGCAACAACACCTAGACAAATGAACTTGCACAGTACAAGAAAGCGTTCTTTTTTTTATTCAGGAGATCTCAGCTTTTACAATTTTTTCAACCGGAAGCCTTAAATTCGTATGACTTTCGTAAACAAATACCGAAACAATTCAAGATTTATTAATTACTTTACCAGTGCTCTATGTAGAAAACCTTGGTTACACGGCATACATTAATGTGATAGTCCAGTTTCTGCCACTTTCTACTCAACATTGTACAATCAATGTTATTTACCATTTTTTTTAAACTAGAGATCGCGTGACTTGCAGCTGTGGTGTCCAAAATTTTAGTATTTTTGATATCTATTTTTTCGTAAAACGGTTGAGTATCTCTCCAAGATTTAACAATATAATTTAAAATAATCAAGTACATTCTTCCCATTGATATTTAAATCTTGGACATGTGATTGTGTTAAAAAAAAGTGATGATCTCAGAAGTGAATTCAAAAAGACTACACTTATTAAATAGATTATAGTTTATCTATAATTTACTTTGCAATCACATTATATAATGTCTTTTTTTATATTTATGGTTACATAATTAAAGCTATATCGTTAGATTCAAAGTAAAAACTTATTGTGGATGTTTATTGCTGCCAAACAATAATGTACTACAAATAAAACTCATGTAGAAAAACCCAAGCCAGCGCAAACTTTGGGCAATGCTTATTTGATCGCATACAACTTTTTTACAGAAAATGGAATTGCCGTCCCGAAAGGCTTAAGAACCCCTGTAAAAGACAACATGTGCCATTCTATCCGTGTTATTCGAAAATTTGGAATTTTACATAAAACCGAAATTTTCGTCCCTCTCTTTGCCGCACGATGTAGCAAAAAAGCTTGAAGTAATAATAATGTTTAATGTACCATGTTGGTTGGAGTGTGGCTGTAACTGGACTAATGCATTAATGTATGTCGTGTAACCAGTGGCGTAGCGGGGGCTTTCGCCACCTGGGTCCTACTGGAAATTTGTCGACCCTGTATTTTAATAATTAGTCAAGAAAATTTGTAAAATTAAAAAAAAAGAAGCAGCTTTAAATTTTTTAAATTGAATAAAAATGCACTTTTCGTGTTTTTTTCACAGCAAAATCTTTTATACAATTGTCAATATTAATATGCATGTCATGTTCAATTGCCAGAATAGCTAAATTTGTTAGCCTTAAAGTGGACATAGGCGATCTGAGATAATTTTTTATTAATTTTAGCTTAGAGAAGCTTCTCTTGCAACTGGCATTACTGATGGCAGATGTTAAAAATATTCTCAACATTATGACAATGTTTGGTAAGCCATCTTCAAGTTTGTACTCAATAATATATTTTAATGAACCCAGAGAGCCGGACCTAATTAGTTCCTTTTTGCAGACTGGGTCTGTTGCAGCTACGAAAGCTTGTAGACGTACGCGCTCAAGATGGAATTCTTCATTATTAATGTTTGGAGGAGCTTGATCTAAGTTAATTTCGTCCATGCTCAATATATCTTCAGGCCTTAAAAACGATAATTTTCTGCTAGATTCTGCAACTGTTGGAATCTTTCTCGAATTTCAGCAGTTACTCTGTCTATTGAAGAAATCATTGTTCGCCTCAAGTCATCTTCGCACGATAACTGAACATCTTTACTTCCGTCGCCAAATATATGCTTCCTTCTGATTCGTCTTGGGGGTTCAAAAGAAATTTCAAGCTCTTCACATAAACTTTTAGCATATATTAAAGCGTCATCCACGAATTCTTCTCGTTTTGCTTCTAATACGGTCTGCAAAACATGTATTTTTTGAGCTCATTGATGGATATTTAGTCCCTCTGTTTGCAAATAATTTTGAGCATCATTGACTTCACACAGTACCTGTTGCCAGAACCCTAAGTAACATAAAAACGAATGCGATTGCATTGCAACTTTTAAACTCTTCCTGCATCTGTGCACGTATTAAAGATTTCACTCGTTTCCGTTAGTTTCATCGTGCGGGCGAGATTTAGAGTTTTTGAATTTAAATATAGCGGTGCTTGCCGCAACTCCTTTTTGTATGCCGCCAGGGGCCATGGCCTCCTGTGCACCCCCCACGCCACACCACTGCGTGTAACCAAGGTTACCTAACACTT
Organism: Trichonephila inaurata madagascariensis; assembly: GCA_019973955.1. NCBI lineage: Eukaryota > Metazoa > Arthropoda > Arachnida > Araneae > Nephilidae > Trichonephila > Trichonephila inaurata. Next base: position 156,346 of record BMAV01008827.1, on the reverse strand, counting down.
GTAAAGTATGCAAATGAAATTTAAATTGTTTCTGTACTTTTTCAAACGTCTTTTGTAATATTCGTCTTATTTTTTTGCTATAGCGCTTCTAAACTCTTGAGAGAGTTATGAATAATCCTGAGCATCACACTTACATCCTTACAATCAAAATATCACTAATTAGAACTAATTAAATTTATTGTGCTTTTGAATAACAATTATGTAAAATTAATGAATTTCCAAAAAAAAATATTTATTGCGTAATACACTAATTATTTAGCTAGTATTTGAATAAGAAAATATGATAGATTATATTTATATGTATATTGAATTTCTCAAAAGATAAAATGTATCGACTAATTCTTTTAATAATTATTATCTACATAATGTAACATCTAAGAAATAATCTAATGAATTAGTGTAGTTTCATTAGTGTAGTGTCTAATGAATTAGTGTAGTGTTTTTCTTCAGTAAGCCCAAAAATTACTTTTAAACAAAACGAAACTAAATTAATGAAATTAAGAAAGAATAAAATGATTTAATACTAACAGAAAAAAAATGCATCTAAAAAAAAATTCTGATTAAAATTTTTATAACCGTTTAAAACTTAAGAAAGATAATAGTTAAAGAAATATGAATCTCGGTTCTGAAAAAAAATTATCTCATTAAAAATATATTAAATGGAAAAAAAAGAAGGAAAAATCCAATTATGTAAATGCGGACAAATTATGGAGATAAAATTATAAATATGCTCTTTAAATTAAAATCAATTAAAGGAAGTGTATTTTAAAGTGGTTTAGGAAAAAAGTTAGTTTCGGAAATAATTGCTTACAATTACGAAAACAGTTGTTTTTGAATTTAAAAAAAAAATGCATGGTTTTATTTTTATCTAGCAATTTCCACGATGATTAATAGTGAATAAAAATGAAAAATATTAATTTATAATGATTTAAGCCTCACACACATTAAATTATATAACAATATAAAACGCTTTTGATAATCTGTGATTGGATTATAAAAGTAATGTTATAAAATGTGTTGACAAAAGGAAATTTTTGAAAATAATTATTCAAAATTATGAAAGCAGTTATTTACGTATAAAAAAAATGCATACTAGTTATTTTTATTTAATCTGATATAATGTTACAAGTAATATATATAAAAAAGATATTAAGTATATTTGTAAAAATGTAGGCTGTTTTTTAATGGGAAATATCGGAGTATTATCAATTAGTTAATCTGAAATTTATGTTTTGATAGTTATATGTATAATGGAATGTGAAAAACAAATAATCAAACGAAAACATAACAAAATATATTGTGACGCATTTATATTGATATGATACCCTTAACAATGTATCAGTACTACACAATGTATTTGCTAATTAATTTATCAATATTAAGTTAAGAGAACAGGCTTAATACTCAATAGTGAATTCCATGGGCTTGTTATATACAAAATGTATTACTTATCTTGGTAATTTCTGCGGTTTATAATTAAAGTCTCATTGTAGCTTTATCGCCAAAGTACATTTTCATTGAATTCAATACATTGTTATTGTTTGGAGGGTGGTGTGAGAAAAATTATGTCTGAAAATTGGATCGCAAACATTGAAAGTTTGAGAAGCACTGTTTTACACGTTTTATAAAAATAGGCTTGAAGTCTATCAGCGACTTTGTGAAGTATGGTAGACATCTGTTGGCACTGTGTCAATAAAGGAAATAATACTTTGATATTTTGCATCCCAAATAAATCATTAATAGATCTATTGTAAGTTCTATTATTAAGTATTAATTTATTAAAATCCAAATCTTCAACTTCAATTCTCATGTCTCAGTAATAAATGAGAAAAATGATGATATAACCTAGAACATCATGCATTACTATGAAAATGAATTGCAGCATTTATACTGTCGAAGGACAATCGTACGTTTTTAGAAGCATTATTTTTCCTAAATTATAAAAATATATTTATACTAAAGCGATTTTTTTGAAAAAAAAAAGTACTTAAAATTGTGTAAAATAAAAGAAACAAACAATGCAAATATTTCAAACCAATATCCGATCCACTTAAGAACTAGTTATAACTAAGAACAATCTGGAATTTACTTTTTGAAAAAAAGAACTTTTAACTCTATACAAAAGTTTGAAGCTAAAAGTTCGCACAAAATTGCATTCATCACAAAAGTTTTCACATTATTGTTGAACAAAACTTTGAAGAAAAAGTGAGTGTTTTTTTTTTTTAAAAAAAAAATCAAAGTTGAATTACCTATCTCAAATTCTCAGTTGAGGGAAAAAGTTCAAAATTGGCAGTTTGAAATCAACTCACAATGTTTAATGACTTGGAAAAAGGTGATGGATTATGGTATAACCAGTAATCGTGATATGGATACAAATTTTTCCCTACTTTTCTCCACTTTTTCCCTTTCCCAGAGAAGAATAAGCGGTTCCTTAACTTTAGTAATAAAAACTGCGATAAACCTAATAAAACTCCGCAGGAAATTACAACACTTAACATGCGAATCCACTACCATAAGAAATTAAATTCTTCTTTGGTTTTGTTTATTTGCTTTTACGTTTTTGTTTACTTAAACAAAAATAGCAAATTATGTATCTTATGAATTTTTCTGGTTTAAGAAGTTTTGTATTTAGTAATATAATAATCAAGAGGAACAACAATTTTACTCTTTCTTTATATATATATATATATATCGCAAGGAATTCCTTTATCTGGTTATGTTTATTTAAGCATGCTACCTATATCAAATGGTGTGGTCTGTGTATTTAGATGTTCTTCAATATATATATATATATATATATATATATACAGTTAGACCTCTATATTACGAAGTCGCTAAATCCCGGAAAAAGTTCGTTATATGGAAAATTCGTTATATAGGTGTTCATCTTTTAATATACTTTATAAACCCCATAAAACAAATTTAAAATTCTTAAACACTATATATTAAAAAAATTAATTATTCACACCTTTTTTAAAATGAATATATGTTTATTTTATATATCTTACCTTTAAAAAAATAAAGAAAATCTGCAAGGAAAACAAGAAAAAACAATGTCGAATGTGTCACTGTATTTTCAATATTAAGAAAATAATTTGAAATTAAAACTAATGAACTTTAAGGACATTTTCTAATTTAAAGCATACAAGTAATATTAAACATACATTATTTTGTAACTAGAACACGGGGACACGGGACACCTCCACTGAGTGTGAAAGGGGATATCGAAAATGTTTCTAGTGAACAGGACAATGGGGATTAAAGGTTGCACTTCTTAGATGAAACGTCCAGAAATGTATTGCTTTTGGCGAGCTAGGGTCTAATAAAACCAGTTCAAGATTTATGACCACCATAAAACGTGTTAAAAAGAGAATAACTTGAAATGTTCAGAAGTACTTTAAAATAGGAAGAAAAAAAAAACATAATCACAAAAGAAAAAGTTCGCTATATACAAAATGCACCTCGCTATAGAGAGGTTATTTTACGGAGAAAATCCTGAAATGTTCAAAGTTCCAGGAGAAAGATCGCAATATAGAAAAATTCGCAATATAGAGGTTCGTTATATAGAGGTTGGACTGTATACATATGTATATATATTGCTTTTATTTTAAGTCTTATATGCAACATTTTATACTGATTTAAGCATAGACATAAAATAAAGAATGGTTTTACAAATTAGACAACATTAAAAATATCGCAAGTAAAACATGCACTATTTTTATGGGAGTGGTTTTACAAGCACTCACACACTTCGTCGTGACTACGTTTGTGACGGGTTCACGCGTTTTTTTCATTAGCAAATCCTTTGGGTTCTTTGGGGCCAGAATAAATGGCAATTCTTTTCCAACCAACCCGAGAAGTAAAACATGAACGAAAGATGCAAATTAGGAAGCTTTTAAATAACAGAAGTTTAGAGTAAGTGGTGTGGCAATTGAAGAGTGTCATGATAGTCCGTGTTACAAGTGTGAAGAGTATTTTGAGAAGCTATTTGACAGTCAAGAGAGGTTCTCCGTGACGAAAGAGCTTTTTGTCAAGGTGGATACAGTTCCACGCCAGTAAACCGCAACTTCAGCTAGGATCTGATAGATTGCTGCTTCGTTGGATATTAAGGTAGGAGTTACCATTTAAATATTCGGATCCGTGACTATATTGAATTTGAGCTTAGGCGAGTTAGTTATTGATAGTGGTCCGGGTTACGTTATTTCGGTATTATATATTGTGTGTCTCGTCACAGTAGATTCTCTCACATAGCATATTATTATCTAATCTGTTATTGGCTTAAGTTAAGATCTTAATAACGTCTGGTTCTTCTTTTAATCCCACACCTCTAGCCCATGCGAATAATGTAGAGACTGGGCCAACCCCACCTAATACATCACATGTTTAAGACAGTGATTTTGAAATATATTTTAAACGAATATTTTTTTTAATATTTAGTGTGAATTGAGTTAGAATTTGAATACAAAATTGTTTTATGAATATTACTATAAAATTAAAAACTAATTAAAAGCAGTCTGTGGTACAAAATGAAGGAAAAATGGCATTGTTCAAAATATTTTCTTTTAATGAAAAATGCCTCTATAATAAGATAATATTTTCCCCATTTATAACTAAGAATTCTATATAGAGCCTGAATTAAGATTTTTGAAGTACATAATTTAGAAAAGGATTTATTCATATTTTAATATATAAAAAAGCAGATACAATTGTACGGAAAACACTGGTTATTGTTCCAATTGATAGTAAATCCGAAAACAATGTGAGCTTTTCAAAAATCCAAGGTTCAAGTTTTGTTTAGAAATTCTAGTTAGACAAATTATTATTTTTTAAAGCATTTTTCATAAAATTATAAAGGTTTGAAAATATGTGATTCTTTTTTCGTTGTTTGCAAAAAAAAAAAAAAAAAAAAAAAAAAAAAAAAAAGTAATTAAATAATTGTTTTTTGTAACAATGTCCTTAAGACAATTTTATTAGTATACGAGGGTTGGGGCAAAAGTAATGGCAACTACTTTTTTTTTCTTGAAGATATCAATAGGGTTGGAAAATGTGACATATACAGGCGAAAGTTCAAGGTGTTAACTACATGTGTGGACAATGAATAGCACTGAAATATCGTAGAACACTAATTTATTACGGTAGCATATATACAGGACAATATGGCCTTCACGGTGCCAAAGAATGACAACACCGTACACATAAAGTTGCCATGACAAACCTGGCCCTATAGACCCTTAAGGTAATCCATGAGCTGTTCGATGACGGCTCGTGCCAAGTCGGTCCGTGCTCTGGCCGGTCATCCCGAACGTTGCTCATCACTGGTTGACACATATCTTTGCTGAAATTTTCCTATCCACTGTGCTACTGTACGGTATGGTAGGGCAATATTCCCAAGGGCTTCCACTAATTCACTGTGATATTCCATCGCATTTCTCTCTCTCGGAGAACGGCTATTTTGATCTATGCGCTCTGCTCAACACGGGTTATTTCCACCTCACACGACGCTCACCAATTGAATGATTTCACAGCCCTCGCTGCGCTACTACCATCAGATACATCTGATGTTCTGCACACACACACATACACACTAAGCCTGCAGAACTTCCACATGAAACATATACATTTGTAATCCGTTCACATATCTACAAGAAAAAAAAATTAGTTGCCATGACTTATGCCCCAACCCTCGTATTATAATTCAACTAACACTAAATATATGTATAAAAAAATATCCATTTATATGTTTTTTCTTTCAAAATCTTGGTTCTGAACGGAATTAACCACCTAGAGGTTTTAAATCATTAATTTTGATACAGAACTTGTAGAGGAAGAGTTCATTTATAATGCATACAGAAATGATGAAGATATTTATCAATGAAATACAGATATATTGATCATGGATCAGGATATATTTTACATGTTCCTTTCTGGACTCGATGAATACCAACTTTTTGGAAAAAAACAAAAAAATTAAAATTAACTTTCGATTTATAAATTAGTAAATTGTTCTATTTTCTTCTTTTTTTTTTTTAAATCGTTCTCATTCAAGGATTTAAGTATACATCATGCGTAATCTATATGGGGTTTTTTACCTACCTTAATAAAAGAAAGATCCAAAACTAAAAAAAAAAAAATTTAGAAAAATCATTTTTTGATTATATAGAAGCTATATTTTTACAAGTAAAAAAAAAGTGTGTGTGTACTTTTGTAAGCACGTAAGAAGTTATACTTCTTTGGCGTAACAAGGTTAAAATCTTTCTAAAATTCTTTTGCAGGGCAAGCTGGGCCAAGGACGAAAGACAGTCACGAGCAGAGTTGAACGATACTAACCTTCAGTCAATCGGACCAGCCCCAAACCTGAGATAATCACGATTTAAATAAATTTAAACACCCCCGCACAGGGACAATAGGACCAATAATATGGGGAAGGGGTCAAAGGCGGAAATGATCTATCCCGTTCTACATATTTCTAGACAAAGCATTTTCGTATACGTTCCTATGGAACACAAAGCAAAGATTCACTGACGCGGGTGTATAGCTCAGTGGTAGAGCATTCGGCTGCAGATCGAGATGTCTCCGGTTCAAACCTGGGTGTCCCCTCTTTTAGGGAAGTGAAGAGAAATATTTTTCTGAGAATTTCGAAGGCGGGAATGATTTGTCCCGTTCTGTATGTTTCTAGACAATAGATTTTCGCATCCGTGACGGTGTGCGTCACATTCGTGACGGCGTGCGCGCGCATTGTAAAAATTTAAACTCATCCTATTTCTCTCTCTCTAACGCCTCAAAAGAAGTATAGCTTCAAAAATTTCTAATTGGATTTTTTTAAAAATAGTTTCTATTTCATGTTTCGTATTTTGGCTCAATAATTCTTTGCTACAATTTCGACTTTCCCACGAAGCCACTTTTTAATAATAAAAGTATATTTTGGTATTTAAGTGATGTTCTTAAGCTACAAAACATACAAATTTAAGTGTTTTCATTGAGAAATGAAAAAAATTAACACAGATTTCTGTTCATTTTATTGTTTTATTCCTAATTTACGCAAATGGAAATTAAAATGCAAAAGTAATTCACTATACAGTTTAATATTTCTTGTAAATGATTCATGTAAAACCAATGTGCCGTACATTTGATTTCATGGTATAAATATTGAAAAATTTTAGATTGAGTTTTTCTATCAAATCTATCGCAAAAAGATTTAAAGATCTGTAACAATATTACGAAAAATTGGAATAAACTAAAAACATTCCGAATATTTTTAAAATATTTAAAAAAAAATAGGTATATTATAGTTATTATCTAGTACATTTAATAAAAAATAGCAAAAGTTACAAATTTCAGGTCTTTTGAGTCACATACCCCATAAAATTAGTTAAAAATCATGTAAAGTATTGCTCAATAAAGGATATTTCTTTTATACCCCCATATAAACATGTTAGTTCTTAGTTAATTCATTATTTATTTCTTAAGAAGAGAGATTTTTTTCTTCTTTTCGCATTTACTCTCAGGTATCTTTCTTCGACAAGCTTAAGTTTTAGTTAAATTCCTGTATTTGTTCTATAACCGTAATGTATTTTTACCTTAGACATTTATTTTCAAATGAAATTTATTTGGATTCTTCTCGGCAATATCGGTTTTCTTTTTAACACGCATGGCTCTTCTAAACAATTTTTTTTTTTTTTTGCAAAAAAATAACGTATTAAATTTTTTAAGTATTCCCCCACCACCAACAAAGAAAATGGATATTTGAGCTTCTTTTTTTAATTGCATAAAAATGAATCCGAATTTCTGAAGAAGAATCTTTTTCAAAAGGAAATATTATCACTAACACATTAAAAGGCATGAATATACTATTACTCTATAAAATTAATGCATATTTTAATGAATGTTTCCCCGTACTTAAAATATAGTTGAATGCTTTTGGTTCTTTAATTTTCCAAGGTTTCATTTAAGAAACATGAAACTCGATCTTTCAAAAAAAAATTAATGAATTTTTGCCTATATTTACAGTAATCTGTCTCTATCCATAGAAACCAGCGACGGGATTTTTCCTGATATTAAGAACCATTCAACCATGAGTAAAATCAAGGCACTAAAAAAGAAACTCCCATAAATTATGGAAGAATCTGGCAATATCATAAATCATGGGTAAAACGCTAGCAAGTCTTTCAAATCTCCTTATTAATTGCTATACATGAGGGTAAGGCTTGCAAATTAATTTAATACAATAACTCGAGAAATACTAAAAAAAAAATTTAAAAAAATACATATAAGGCTAAGAGAATTTTTTTTTTCTTTCGCTGATAATTTCTTTAAAAAAAAATTGAATAGAATAAATTTCTATACCTTCTTAGAAACGGACAAAAAAAAAGAGTTTTGTTTCCGGAAAAATGTTCAAAAAAATGTTCTTCGGTTGCTGTTCTCCATGTCTTACGTTTTTTAACAGTTATTAATTATTTTGAAGGTGTGAGGATACATTTAGAAAAAGAAGTAATATAACAGCCAAAAAAAATATCCACATCTTTCTTTTCAATAAACTTCACATAGCAGTTAATAAATTGCTTTTTATGAGCGAGTCGAGCACGTGTAAAAATGTAATCAATGTCTGATATGGGGCTCTCTTGAGCAATATTGAAATGGTAATGAGAAAACTAGATTAAATCTTGTTTTATACGACGCTCACATTTCCAGGGCCATAACTTTCTCAAAGTTAAGCGATTTGGATGGAAGGATAAAAATGCTAGATTTATTCATTTAAGTTATGAGGATTTTCTTTGATTTATTAGGCATTTAATTTATTTTTATGCTTTGATAAGGACAAGTGTAAATAATATTTCTGTGTCAGGCAGTTGGATGTATTGGGATAAGCGCAAGACTGAAAAGATAAGGTGCAATTTCTTGAAGATTAAATTAAGATGTAGGAAAATATTCGTAAATAAAATGCAGGAATAATTCAAAATAGATCAATTTTATCTCCCAATGGCAATAGGACTAAAGTTCTTTAAATTAAAGGATTCAATAAATAATATTCAGCAGCTCTCATACCAATTTTGCTTCAGTAATTTATGAACCCATATGGTAAGAATAATAAAAATCGATAATATATATATTATATTATATATTTATATTATATTACATATATTTATACTATATTTTCGGTATTATTGTGTATTTTTATGCAGTCCTTTTATTTTTGAATAATTTTTTTTCAATGTTTAAGGTTTTTAAATGTATATATATATATATGTATTTATATGTATATATGTGCATTTATTTTTATGCATGATAAATATGCCTTTGTATTGGCGGGATACATTAATCTGATGCTGTGCTCACGAGGTAAGTATTATCATCTTGTAGTTTTTTTTACATCGATTTTAACATTAGTAAGTAGTCTATTGAATTTTATCGTTATATATTAATAGTTCTCATCAGACTGACCACTTGACCGAAACATTTGTACATGCACCCCAGCGCCTAAGTTCACGTAAACTGAGATAGACACAGTAGGCCTTGGACCTCATGGGCTGTTCCGCCTCTGAGTTCAGTTCAGTATATTAATGGCATTGTGTATTTAATTCGATATTAATTACATTTCTATAATACCTCTTCCTTTCCCTATGGCCCAGTGTATAGGCAAATTACAGGTGATGGTTGACAAGTAACAAAACTTTGTTTAAACATGCAGCATTGATTTCTAAGACCAAGAGATTGGTATTGTACTAATGTGGCTAGTACTTCTTACTGTCTTGCCTTGTTATACTTAGGTTTATAACTATTTGTTTATATATATATATATATAAATTTCTTCGAGTGACAACTGGGAAATTCTGCTCAATGAAGATTTCATGAAAAGAAAAGGAAATCTAAAATTGACCTGTTTTGAATTATTAGCTACTCATCTTGTTGACCTAACTTTAAATTCTGTGTAAAAATCAGGTAATGAATAAAATGAAATCTTAGCTACAAGCCAATAACAAAATTTCCACACCACTCCAATTGAGAACATAAGAAAATCCTTGGATTGAATATACAGAACAATATTGAATTCAATTAACATAATGTCGTTGAACTAGGGCTGAAATCAGCTGTCACAACCCTGGAATTTTGCCATTATTCCATTCAGACATTATAAATTAGTATTGAAATAAATTCCTTAAATAAACTTATTCCATACATTTTAAAGTTAAAATGTTTTCAAAAAAAAGTATTTATTAATATTTTTTTTTTGTGAATAATGAAATTAAAATACATTTTTTTTTACATATGAAAGTTCTAATTTATAATTCTTATGCATATTGCATATTCATAACTCTTATAGATATGCATATTCATAACTCTTATAGATATGCATATTCATATTTTGTAAAATACATATTCTGTTATAAACTTAGCTTTGAAGCTTGCAGAAGTAATGATTAATAATTCTATACTAAGACTGAAGTTAAAATACGAAGTCTGTAATTTTCAATCATTTCCATTCATTTATATAATAGATTTAGAAATCATCAAATTCGATATCACTTCATTTTAAATTTATCGTTTTTTAGAAAAGTTTCTTGTTTTTGTTATATTGTATGTAAGCTTAGCTGCGATTTTTTTTACACAATATTGCACTTTCATATTAAAACATATTCGTATTTAAAAAAACGATGCTTTTCTAGAGTTGTGGACTAAAATTTTAGGAACAATTTATATATAAACAGTCGAACCTCTGTATAACAAACCTCTATATTGCGAATTTTTCTATATAGCGAACTTTTTCCTAGAGCCATGAACATTTCACGATTTTCTTCGTAAAATGACCTCTCTATAGCGAAGTGCATTTTCTATATAAAGAGCTTTTTCTTTATTGATTCAATTTTTTTCCTCCCTTTTTTTAAAGTATTTCTGAAAAATTTCAAGTTATTCTCTCTTTAACACATTTTATGTTAGTCATGAATCTTGAACTGGTTTTATTAGATCCTAACTCGCCGATAGTAATACAGTTTTGGACGTTTAATCCAAGAAGTACAACCCTTAACCCCCATTGCCCAGTTCAGTAGAAACATCTTTTTATCCTCCTTCACCTTCAGTGGAGTTGTCGCGTGTCCCCGTGTTCTAATTATAAAATAATGTGTTTAATATTACTTGTATGCTATAAACCATAGAATATTCTTAAAATTCATTAATTGTAGTGTAAAATTACTTTCTTAATATCGAAAGTACAATAAATTCTTCGACATTCTTTTTTTTTTCCTTTAATTTTTTTTTTTTTTTTTTATTTTTTTTTTTTGACGGATAAGATATATAAAATAAACATATATGAATTTTAAAAAAAATGTGTGAAATATTACTTTTTTTAATATATATAGTGTTTATGGATTACAAATTTGTTTTGGGGGTTTATAAAATATGTTAAAAGATGAACCTCTATATAACGATTTTCCATATAACTAACTTTTTTTCCGGGATTTATCGACTTCGGTTCAACTATAAAGGTCCAACTGTATATATATATATATATATATATATATATATAGAGAGAGAGAGAGAGAGAGAGATAATGAATTCAAATTTGTCTCTGAATGATAAATTATAGTATTTTTTTCGAACCACAAATCTGAATTTATAAGAAGACTAAAGCAAAATAATGTGATGATCCCGTTTTAGAATCAATGCTAATAAAAATTGAAAAATTGAATTGTCGCATCACCCCCTGCGATGAAATGAATATTTTTCAATATTTCTGTAAAAAAGGTCAAAAGGAAAAGACATTTCAATATTTTTAAGTGATTTAATAATTTTTGTGATTTTTAATTGTTGTCAAATATATGAAACAGAGAATTATCGCATACGAGGGAATTATAATAATACCTGTATGGTCGAGCTTTTAACGTATCCGACTACGTTCGGAACCGTGATTTTGCAAAAGCGTATAAAAGGATAATATTTATGATATTTAGTGTCACTTAGATTAAAAAATATATGTAAAATTGTTTTAAGAATAGTATTACAATAAAAAATTATTTAAGTACAATATTTTGACAAAAAATGAACATAGAATGACCCTTTTTCAAAATATTCTCCTTTTTGTGAAAAATACTTCTATTATAATAATATTTTGCCTGTATATAGGTCAGACATTTGTACAGAGGCTCAACTAGAATTTTTGAAATATATAACTTAAAAGTTGGTTTATCCTTGTTTTACGACAACACAGGGGAAAAATTTTAAGAAAAAAACGTCGATAATTATTTCAAATGGTTGTAACTCTCAAAATAATGTGAATTTTTTCAAAATTCATTGTTGAGCCTATGTACAGGGGTCTAAGCTATATACAGGCAAAATATTATTGTAATAGAATTATTTTTCTAAAGGAGAACTTTTTGAAAAAAGGTTATTCTAAGTTAATTTTTTGCCGAAATATTGTATTTAAATAATTTTTTTTGTCAAAATGCCCTTAAAGCAATTTTATACATGTATTCTAATTTAAGTGACACTAAATATCATGAATATTATCCATTTATGTGCCTTTTTAAAATCACTGTTCCGAACGTAGTCAGATACCTTAAAATCAAGCGCTCAGTCGATGTAAGCCTCTAGTAATGCATTCAAACTAGAAATAATTTTTTATTTTTAACGGCATCAAAAACCTCCGAGAGATAATTCTATTTCTAGAGAAAACATAAGGTTTCCCTTTACGTGTATTATAATCAATGAACTATGAACAAGGTAGATATCGCTACTAACGTAAGCAACTTCACAAATGTTGTTTAAAATAGCGTGCGTGTCACGCAATTACAAAATTATTATTGAAAAAAACAAGGCTTCAGTCCGATAAGCAATATATATGCAAATTGAGCGTAAAAAGTCTTGTTTGCAGTGGTACTCATGTGCTGTTGAAACCTTATAAGAATGCTTAGTCTTTGAAAACGTTTTTTGTTTGAAGTACACGTTCAAGTTTGAAAAAGAAAAGAGAAAATAGTTTTCCAATAAGTTTTGTTTTTAACAAAACGGTTTTTCATATATACATACTAGCTGGTATACCCGTTCTTCGCACGGGTAAATTGAAAAATTAAACAATATAAATTGAAGGATAAGGAAGTTTTCAATGAGTTAATTTTACGTGAATTGCAAATTAAACATAAAAAAAAAGCTTTTTTGCATATCTCAGCTGAACATAAAAAAAACCATGTTTGTTAAATTTTAAGTTTGTAGATTTAATAGCTGATAAAAGGGATTTTTATTTATTTATACCTCCCTGTAACTCTCTTGTCAGTCGATTTTTGAAAACACCTTCCTAAGCTGATCTCTGCTCTGCAAAAGTAACACATTGTTACACATTTTGTGTAATGAACGTTTAAAATAGAGTAAATAATTTATATATGGAAGTGTTATATGCTAATATTACTTTCTGTTGTATTTATTTTATGTTAAAATCTTGCCACCACCTCTCCTTTCGAAATATAGTTTTATTATGAAATAAAAATTAGTGATTACACTGATCAAAGGAATAAATTAAATGCGAGTGCGCGATGAGGCATAGCGTAGACAAAAAAAAACAGGGAAAGTTTTGAAAGAAGGATATATGCTGTCGCGGGCTTTTTTGCAGACGGCAGATTTTTCCCCTGCTTTCTTTACAATTATCGTTATATTTTGAAAACTTCACATAATATCTTTATAAATTATGACCTATGTGTTATTTTGATGTATAAGCTATATTATTGTAAAGTTTCATTAAAATCTATTCAGTTGTTTTTCCACGAAAAGATAACAAACATCCATACAAACTTTCGCGTTTATAATATTAATAAGGATAGTCAAAAAGCAGAAAACATTGTTAACAGGTAAAAAAAAATAAGAAGAAACTCTAATGTTTATATATGTGTTTATGCTTATACATATACACATAGTAGATTATTAGATTCTGTCTTTACAAAAAGTATGATAGTTTTAATATATTTTTTTTTATTGAAAACAATTATAAAATCCCCGTGCACCACAAAGTATCACACGGGACTTACAGAAGTAAGTAATAAACACACATTCAGGGGAAACAAAAAATAAAAAAAAATATTGAGGTTAAGAAGTAATAAAAATATTTACAACAAAATTTCACAGAAATTTTTGAAAACATTTCTGGTAGAAAGAAGTTGGTGAAAATTCGGAGGTCAATTTATATTGTCCCTTGAAAGCCAGTCTTAGGATCTTTCTTTCTCTGGCAAACTTGGAACACAGAAGGAGCACATGTTCTACATTTTCCTCGCCTCCAATATTACAATTTACATTTTACAATTTTAATATTGAATTTATTCCTATTTAAAGTATAAAAGAGTACCCACTATTCATATGATTTTAAGTTTCTTAATACAACAAGAGTCACTTTTATATTCTTGTTTTTATATGCTAGGCAGAAAAATTGTACAATTAAGAAACTTTAATAAAATTGAGTCTAGAGTACCTTAGTGGTCATGAACTCGTGGACGGCAATGTCGAGTCCTAGCCTAAATGGTATGCAGGAAGCAAGAGAATCAATTTAACTGAGGTTGGATCATAAAGTATTGAAGATCAATCATACGCTCATTACTTATTTGATTTGGGTTTTATTAAAGTCTCAACAGTATGACATCGTCATACTTTTAGTACAGAAACTCAAAATTTTGAGTCTCTCTTTGTTAACGCAGACAATGCACACACACACACAAACCGGTACTTCACTCTCCTTACTTCCATATTATTACACGTAAAGACTTTAAAGCTTTTTGAGGGTAAAACGTGCAACATTGTTTAATATTTAACATACAGAGTTTTAACGGCTATAAGTATTCGAGCTTCTAATTTAATATGTGGAAAAAATTTGTTCGCGACCAATTGTGTGTGTGTGTGTGGGTCTCAACTTCCTTATAACTGTATAATATAATATATGTAACAAAATTCCTAAAAATATCTTCATTTGTAAAATCTTCTTTTAATGATATTTTAAAATAATATTAATGATATTAAACTAAAATAGCGGTAATTGAAATTAGGAATTATACGCCAAAGTAAAATATCCAATTAGCACTCTCCCTATGAAATCCTTCTAAACACAATACACACCACTTAACTCCTAGAGCTTAATAAAACTCCCGAAAACTGTTTCAAAAACTTATTTCTTAAGAGAATACACATTCTTAATGATTCCATTGTTTAAATATAAATCAAGTTGTCCTTATAAGGATATCTTCTAAAGATATCCCCATTCCTTCCAAAACTTACGAAGACCATTAAAATAGAAATGCCTAAATTTAATACCCACATTCTCAAACAAGTAAAAATTTGTAAGTTACTCGTTAGCTTAAATAAGATATGTGTCAGAAGGTAATTAATGAAGATAGTTCCTCAATTTGTTTGTTAAAAAAGGCATTAATTACCGATAATATTAATTTATACATATGTACTCGACAGGCATCTTATGATTGTTGGGTTACATGCAGAAGTAAAGTTGAAATTTCGCCGATGTCGGATCACAAGTGCTTGAAGTACTTGTCTCAAGGAACACCATATGTACATTAACTGACTGATTAGACAATATTAGCATACTTCACTCTTCATTATGTATAATTTCATTTTCGTTTCGAACTTATTGAGGGAATAATTTGTCAAACTCGAGCGTGAATTTGAATCTATTAGCTCATTAATTTGACGTTTGATGTTCTTCTTTTAAGTAATAATCAGAAATGACTGATGTTGGTGGCTTGGATATTGACGTAAAAGTGAAATTGAATTAAGATTTAGAAGGTGATAAGAACAGAATGTTTTTGAGAAATCTGTGTATATAAAAGTCTCTATAAAGGATAATATATATATTTTTTATTTCTATAATCTCGATTAAAAGGTTTAAAATTGTATAAAAAATTATTTTGGTAAAATATATTGCTCTATAATGTGTTTTGTAACATTTTTACATAACTATGAAAATACGAAAATTTATAGTGTTGATTTTTTTAAGGAGGCATGGTGCAATTTATAAACATATCTTTGATTTAATTGTTTTCGCATTTTTTTATTTTTTATTTATTTATTTATTTTTTACTTTTAACCTATTTATATGAATTAAGTAAAATAGTTTTTGTGCTCAGAAATGCAAACAAAAAGCTTACCATTTAATTTTTGATGAAAAATTTAAAACTTTTTGAAGGGAATTTTAAATGCTACTCCTCCCACAATAATTAGCATTTTTTTTTATTTATTTATAAACTTTCTATGTAAGTACTTTTAGTACAATTTTTCGTAACTGTATAAGTTTTCTTATACATTCTCTTGATCATTAAGTACCTAAAATTATTTATATTTTAGTAATAGCCTTTAATTTATGTAGGATTCTAATAGCAAAAAAGTTATGCATTCTTTTTTGTTATACATTTTAATGTCTCCATAAAATTTGTAGGAATAGTTTTAATTTATTGCTTCGTCACTATGTTTCTCATCTTATAAGCAATATACTTCACAATATATTCTTTTTTTT
>BMAV01008827.1:127567-139364 GCA_019973955.1 Trichonephila inaurata madagascariensis | reverse complement strand
TTTTTTTTTATTTCATCATCCCGGCCGTCGCAACGAGGCGGATTTTCAGATTAAAATAGCCTTGTTGAACACTGAACTGGATTTTAAAAGCGTAATTGATGTTACTTTCGTGTGTTCAGACAAGGGAAATGTATTGATACAAAAGCAGAAGAAATTAAATTACATTTTAAGGGGAAAACTTTAATAAAATTTAAGGCGCATTGCCAAGAAAGAAAATTTATCTAAAGATGAGCAAAATGAGTTTTTTTTTGTCGTTCTTATGGAACGAAAAATCTTTTTTCTCTTTTTTTAAATCTGCCTGGACTTTTTTTTTTTAATAAATAAATAGCAGCTTAAGTTAATATAAATTTTTAAAAGTTAAAGAGGTAAAAAAAAAAAGGCGTAAAGAGAAATAAAAAGATACATTAATAAAATAATGGAACCTATTTAAATAAAGTGTCCATTTTTTTGCTGTTTTTTATAATAAAAATGTCATTTAATTTAAAGAGGATAATAAATCGCTATACCACTTTGCGTGACCATATTGGAGTTATACCACTGGGAGTAATATTTTTTCCCTTATTTATTAACTTCATAAAGATTAGGTTAAATTGCAAATGAGACTGAAAATAATTTCTAATAATAAAATAAAGCTTGCTGTAAAAGAAAGTGGATCTGAATAAATTTTAAAAGAAATTAACATATCTATAAATAGGAACATATAAAGATGTTATGTATGTTATTTAGCATTTTTATTATATTAAAATATGCATGGGTGGAATTCAATGCAGGGTTAAATCTATAATTTCCATTTATATTTTATATTTGTGAAGCATATTCTTTATGAAAAATGTTTACAGCGGTTGGAAGAATCCCCCGAAATTGTTCAATTAAAACAGAAAATAAAAAAGATAAATAGTTTTAATGATAACATTTTAACTGAAAATTGTGCAGCAATGAAATTTACTCACTATAAACAAATCTAATTTTCTTGAAACATTAAGAAACAGAATTTTATTTCTGATTAATATATCAGTTTAGTTTTCTATATTATTTATAAAATAGTTTGATTCATGTTCCTTTGTTTATCCTGACAATAGTAGTACAAAGATTAAAATGACTACGTAGTTGAAAAAAAAAATCGAAGGATTTTCATCAAATTAAATAGGAATTACTTTTATTTTTTTATTTACTTCTGAATTTTTAAGAAAAGTTTTTAGTAGTTTGTAGTTTGGTAGGGTGGGAGCAAATAGTTTTTCGAACTTAAAATCCTTTCACTGCAATTCAGATGATTTTAAAAATGTTTTCTATTTGCTCTTTTTAATAATATATTACATAAAATGTAAAATATGTCTAATATAGATTCAGAATATGAAAGAATTACATTAATGTGATTAAATTACAGTTATAATTAAAGGTTAAAAATGGATGAAATAGTCTAGATTTAGAAAGATTTTTCATGATGGGAATAGGCGAAACGAGCATAGTCAATCCAGTTTCAGCAAAGAAGTTCGAGTTAGAGAGAGAAGATTTTTTGATGTTAAAAATTAAAAAGAGTTCCTATTGAGAGGTGTTTCTGTGATTGGCTGACTAGAAAGGTCAGCTATTTTTGCATTTAAGATTGGGTGATAAGCCCAACCAATCATCACCCACTTACGCAAGACTTTTTTATATCATAATTCCTTTCCTTCCTGAGTCAACTCACATTCCACTACCGACCAATAGCAACGCAGAGACTTAACAATACTCTTGAACTTAACTTTTCCGCTCAGACCCCTTCTGAGAGCAGCACTTATAGCCACGCCCCTTTGCCTTTACCTCAAGAACCAATTAGGAACCAAACTCTCCTACCCAGGACTTGCTACCTATATCAGGCAACCTATGAACATATTCGATATGGGATGGAGGATTGAGTCGCGATTCATGTTCCAAATGATGATCAGCGACCGAGCTTCGACCAATCATTGAGTAGTTTTGAGCTCGAGCAATTCGAGCTGCAAAAAGGAAGGGAATTTAGAAGAAGTATAAAGTGAAATAATTAAATATAGAGATAAATTAGAAATTATAAAAAAAGCAGGGTTATTTAGAATTGATCTGGGTCTATGGAGTTTTTTAAATATTTTTTAATGCCATCATGTTAGTAAGTTGACGGTTTTTTCTTACATTTTCAATTCATACACAAAACACATTTCAATTTTAAAATGAAACGAGTTAAATTTCGTTGGTCAGTTATTTAAACATTTCACAACAAGGCATAATTTAAGTTAAGCATTATGTTTATCTATTTGATAGTAAAGTTAGGCATGTAATAAAATTATTTATTATGAGCTACGGGTAGATATATTTGTATTATGCTGGACATTTTGACTAGGATCTTGAAAAGTATTAAATTAGTACTGAAAATACGCGTAGGCGTTGTTTAGTATCCACTTATATTGCTTGTTAAAAATGTCTATATACAATACTTTATATACTTGAAAATATAAAATATTCAATACTGAGCCGATCTTGATTATAATAATTTAAATTTCGAAACATATATCTTTATTTGCTTGTTATTTATAAATTTGCCTTTGGTTCTTAGCAATGTTTAATAAATCTCTTTTAGTTTCATGAAATAATTCAAAAACTAATACCCTGATGTAAGGATTTATGATTTAAATTGTACCTAAAGTTAAGTTATAATAAATCATGAAGTATATCTCAATGAAAGAGATTCCGTAAATTCCGTACTATATTTCTCGGTTTAAAAGGGGAGTTGGAAACCTCTCTCTCTCTATATATATATACTGACAATGTTAAATTAGCTGTTTTTGATGTACCTTTTCTCAAAATCTGTTATATGTACATGCTTGCAATTTTTCATAAAATTAAAGTGTACCTTTCTCATCATACAGAAATGAGCTTTTAGATAATTTTGAATTGTTTCATAATTTATAAAATATTTTATCAAATATTGCGAAGTTTGTGTGTGTGACCCATTTTTCACATAAAAAATTTTTAAAAAATAAATTTTTGAGTTTTTTACGAAACGCTCACTTTAGTATATATTATCCATCATTATAAATATATCATATAAAATTTACATACCTGTGAACAGTTGTTTCTCAGAAAAGGTACATCGAGCATCAAAATTTACATTTTGAGATAAATTGATTTTAATGTTTACAATGAGACTGCTAATCGGCTAGCAATTCCAAAAACAAAGGTCTAAATTTACAATAAAAGATACATGTTTTGGTTTATATCGGACGTTCAAATTTTAAGCAAAAACGAAGTACTTTGTTTACATTTTTCGCCGTTCAAATGGGCATAAAAATAGGTTTTAAGGGCTTCTAATTACCCTAGAGATTAAAGTAAGGGATTTTTAGAAAGGTTAAAATCTATACAATATGAAAATGTAAAAATCTCAAACTGTCAAAAAATATGATTTAACTTTCCAACACACCTGAAAGATATTTTACATAAATTCATTTTGAATACATAAAATTGAAATTTGTTTGTCCTCATACCAAAAAAATATGTAAAATATTTTTACACAGTAAAAAAGTTAGTCGATAAGAATATAAAAGAAAAGGGAAACCCAAAATATGATATTTTCATTCCCTTAACCCTCTAAGCGGTATGCACATAAAGTCTTGCCATTCTGGAGATGCTTCGAAAATGCACCGCACGTATTTTTTTCCGTCAGGTGGGGTTCTCAAAAGCGGTTGAGCCGTATTTTTAAGAATGCGTCTCTGCCGTTTTTGGGAATCTTGCTTGAAGGCAGAAAAAGCATCTCTGGAATGACGGGATTTTACGTGCAGACCGCTTGGAGGGTAAAGAAATTGGATTATAACTCTAAGGGCGAGCAATATTTATCTCAGAAACAAACTCCTACGGAGAAAAATATTCGGATACTGAAGAGAACGCAAATTTTGGGGGACATATGTTGGAAAATAAAATGAGCTAACATTCCAGCAAATATTCACAAAAATGTTTAAAAAAATCAAATAAATAACATCAAATATTTTTTTGTATGTGTGAGTTCGATTAATATGTATTCTAAATCTATTCACATAAATATATCGGGCATTCTCTTGAATCGACTCGATTTCGACCGAAAAGGATGTTTTCCTTACAAATGTTTCCCAAATCACTGTTTTTATAGCGCCCAACACTGTTTACTGTTATATTAAACGGTTATTAAATATATATATATATATATATATATATATGACAGGCCCCAGGCCTGCTGGTAAAATGAGGAAGGCATCATCTCTATAATAACTTCTTTATTTCCCTTCAATCACATAAAATCCAACATGGCGGCCCTTTGGCGCGCAACTGAGTAGGTGTCTCCCGCTAAGCCTTTTCGAGTATGCGTTCTTCTTCGTTAGTGCTCTCTCCACCTTTAAATAGGCTTATTTACCCACAAATCCTTACGTGATGGTAAAGAGTTCGCTCTATTTTTATTTATTACTTACTTAATTTTGAACCTAAACTTTTCAAACCTGACATATATATATATAATTAAATTTTTCTGTGTAGAATGTTTTTATTTACTTTATTAAGGTTGAATACATTATGATTGTACAAAGTTTTCACGAAAGTCGCTGTTAACAATTTAAAATAATTTCCCCCGCTTGATTAACAATTTTTTTTACGCAATCGGATAAAATGCTTCATCATGATTGATATATTCAACGGATTGAAATACAAGAGCCTTTGCATGTCCCAATCAGTAAAAAAGTTTTTTGAGCATGAGATGATTGACTTCCTTTTTCATTTTACACGAATGCTTGGTAATTTTAAAGAACAAAGTGAAAGTGCATTTCTTTTTGGAACGAGGAAATCAATCCAGGACACAAGGACATTTCGCCGAAAAATCTACTTCCGCCGACTGAGATCAAAGTATGGGATTTGGAAACAAAATATCGTGACTCGTTTTTAAGTAATTGAAGAAACGAGAGAAGGAAAGAGAAATATCAATTCAATTTTTGGGGGGCTTTCAATTTTTGAAATTAAAAATTTTCACTTGAAGTTTAGATGACTTCATTCAGTCCCGAAATTCTTTGTGGTATACTTCCGGCACAAGACTTTCATTCTCATATCAAATTCTCTTTTTCAAATTTTCTGTGTTAAGTTGCTTCATATGGAATGTGGAATTTTCTATCATTCTTAGCGAATTGATTGAGTGTAGGTTTTTTTAAGTCATAACTATTATTTGCATGTTACCATATTTTTTAAATTTTGGCTAAGCGTAATATCGGTATGCATTTCATATAATGGCTTAGGTCTGCGGTTGGCAAGTCATGACCTTATGGTTACATGGTTGCCGCTCTTGAATTTCTTAAATCCATGAACTATTAAAAAATATAATTATGCCTTGTAAAAATTGTTTTTCTAGTTCTTTTACCTGTATCTATCTACATATACATATAGCTATTTGACTCTTTTAAGGTATCCGACTACGTTCGGGGAAGCCTGATTTAAAAAAAACGCATACATGGATAATTTTCATGATGTTTAGTGTCATTTAGATTAGCATACATGTATAAAATTATTTTAAGGACATTTTGACAAAAAAAATATTTAAATACAACATTTCGGCAAAAAATTAACTTAGAATAACCTTTTTTCAAAATGTTCTCCTTTTGTGAAAAATCCTTCTATTGTAATAATATTTTGCCTGTATATAGTTCATACCTCAGTACAGAGGCTCAACTATGATTTTTGAAAAAGTCACATTATTTTCAGAGTTACAACCACTTGAAATAATCATCAACGTTTTTTTCTGAAAATTTCTCCCCTGTTGTCGAAAAACATGGATAAACACACTTCTAAGCTTTATATTTTAAAAATTCTAGTTGAGCCTCTGTACAGAGTTTTGAGCTGTATACAGGCGAAATATTATTAAAATAGAAGCATTTTTCACAAAAGGAGAACATTTTGAAAAAAGGTTATTCTAAGTTAATTTTTAGCCGAAATATTTTATTTAAATACATTTTTTTGTCACAATATTCTTGAAATAATTTTATATATGTATTCTAATCTAAGTGTTACTAAATATCATGCTAATTATCCATTTATGCGCCTTTTTTGAAATCTCGGTTCCGAACGTAGTCGGATACCTTAAGATAGTTATTTATAAGGTTGTTATTACTGAATTACAAATTATTTTTAATTAATAAAGTTTACTGAGAATCAATGAAAATATTACAATGTTCTAAAGCAGTAAAAATATAATTTATTGGCCAAAATGTCGCAATGGGAAGACATACTTTAAAGCAGCGATTCTAAAACTGTGGAGCACGCTCCCCTAGGGCGGAGTAATAACTCTACGTAAGGGGTGCAAACATATCAAAAAGTTGAAAATAAAAGATTTTTTTTTTAAAAAAATGTTAATTTACGAAATGGAAGTAAAACAAGGTACATTCTGATATAATAATAGTAATAAAAGAAATGGTGCGTGGAACGCCTCGTGATAGAAGTGAAACTTCTTTGGAACATTGGTTATTTGCTCTAATATTCCAAACTGACAGTGTACATGTCTCAATCGCCTAATTTGCATGAAAAGTATTCGTGGTGAATTGAGTCTTTCTGGTACCAAATCCAAAGTAGTAAGATATGCTGGAATTTCTGGGTATACAAACTATTATATTTTGATAAATTTGGTATACTTTTCCTACTTAAACTTTGTCGGTAATTATAACATTCTTTAATGTTTTCTAAATCAATTTCCAGTAAAATATTTTTCAGCTCAGCACAACAGGCGTTCTCAAATCATCTATCTATAAATCATAATCTATCACAAATCGAACACCCGTGACCGAAAGGATTATCAACGAAAAACATTTGAAAATCTTTGTGAGCATTTTTATGGGTGAGTGAATATTAACGGCGCACTGTTCAGCTACATGAAGGCTTTTGGCGACGGACTTCGTAATTAGGAACCATGGTCAGGTGACGAGGACGTCACCTGAGCTGGAAATCCCCCTCTCCTAACTATCACACCACATCAACGGGGAGGACGTTGGAGCTTTCAACAGATTTAACGTCCATCGCTCCCCTACCCGGCGGGTCTTAAGTAATACTCGGCTCGAACTCATGACACGCCAGCCACTTTTCTGATACCTTGACCACTAGGCTACCGTAGCCACGCATTTTTATGCAAGTCATAGTCTTTGTAACGTAAGATAGAATTTATTATCGATTCACATGCATCAATTCCAACACGCATTTGACTTGTTGAGGGTTTTGTAGTTGACAGCACAGAGTGGTTCACAAAGTCCGTATTAATCAATTTATGCAGCCATAAGAAGAGTCTCAATAGCACATTCCCATCCCTTAAACTCGACATTTAGAAAGTATTTTGCAATGTTTTTTTCCATGCTCGATATTCTCTCATGTGTACTCTGATGAAGATTTGGCAGTAGTGCTTGATGGATTTGCACTATTATTCTATTTGTCATTAAACTCGGCATTAGGAGAGTATTTTGCAATGTTTTTTTTTTCGTGCTTGATATTCTCTCATGTACTCTGATCAAGATTGGGCAGTAGCACTTGGTGAATTAGCATTATTTTTCTGTTTTTTCGTCACATTTTCGACTGGTCTTGCTGCTAGTTTTTTTTTCTTTCATGAAACTCTTTTCCTCTTTGTGCATTTGATTTAGGCATTCTGACTAGAATTAATAATAATTCAACGCAAATGAAAATTAAAGAAATAAATTAACCACCGAACACATCGCCATGCATCTAACAATCTAAAGAAAATTTCAAAAAGGCACGCTTTTGCTGTGAGAGCTATTTTGTCTACACCGTAATGCTCACACTGCAACTGATACGACCGCTGATACTGTTCCAAGTTCTGGGGAAAAGGACCCCTAATTGGAAGGAGAGCAAATTGACCAGTCAAAGACGTAGTCAATTATCCAACATTTTACCGATATGACACAAGTCACGCGGTGTCCCCGCTGCCCCTTTTCCTCCTCTGGCTCTCTTACCATGGCGATGATTCGGGGGGATGGGGGAAGACTACTTCCGTTCGCTTTTTCACTGTTACGCAAAACTGAGCAATTTTCTCATTCACTCTTGAGCCCAAAAAAGTTTCACTTCAAAAATGCAAGTTGTGAATATTTATTACTAAATGTTCCAATTTAAAAATTAGAAATTAAAAATAACATAATAAATAAATATCTTATTGCTGATAAATAACTTACTTAAAATATCTATCCTTCAAAAGTAACATTACAAAATTTAATACTTATCTTGATGATTTGTGTTGTTGTGTTGTGGCTAATGCCACCTGTCTGACGTAGTCAGATCGAGGCCCACGAAATTCATCGTGGCAAGGGGCTAGAAGTACGCCTGTCGTTGGCCTTGGCCTTGAGCACCATACAGGTGACAGTACGAATTTGCTCGGCGAAATTCCCCGAAGGGACGATAGATGGCGACACCACTGATTTCCACCTCCACAATTGAGGCATGGAACCTAAGGGTAGGGAAATATTCTCCAGTCTCCGGCACTCGTGATTCAGCCCACAAGACATTCGGACCCACTGATGTAACGAGCATGTATTTCTTGATGATTTGTACGGTGCATAATTAAAGAAGTATTGTAGCTTTAGCGTCAAAGTACATTATTGTTACATTCAAAATACTGTTATTAATGGGAGGGGGAGAAGAAAGTTATAATTGAAATTTGGGATGAAAATATTAAAAGTTTGAGTAGCATTGCCTTAAAGTAGTTTCCTACAACATTTACTTAGTTGAATAAATAATTCGAGAGCTGTCATGATTTTGGAGAAAAGCTATACTTTAAACCCCAACAGAAGTGTCAAAAACATATTCCTTATTTTATGTTAAGTTTTAAAGCTAATAAAAAGAGTGTTAAAAAATGACTTTTGAATGCAAGAACAACCAAAATAAATGTTAATTATCAATAAAACATGAAATTCTAAAATAAAGCACTTAAGTATTTTTGGTACAGAATTTCTTTAATGCACGAAGTTTGAAATTGTAGTTCGCAATGTTATGAAATTTTCACAATGGTTGTTCTTGCTTTGAACCAACCAAAAGAAATAAAAATATTCTCCCCAGCTCTTAGTTTATGAAGAAATGTAAAATATTACTTTAGACAAAATTGCATTCCCAAACATCTTACAGTAAAATCGCTATGAAATAAATCCTACTTTCAAGGGAAAAATTTAAAGCTGCCTCTTTACATGAGAATTGTTGGAATTTGATTGCTATAATAAGAATATATTTTATTGTGTCCCACTTAACATTTTTAGAACCTATTTTATAAAGATTTATTAGTCCTGTGATTTTCGATGTATTAGCTCATTAAAAACCTTTTCTTATGAAATTTTGTAGTATAAAATAACTGAAAATCGAAATTTACTATTGCTTGTACGAAACAATATAGGATACTGAAAAAAATAGATTTTTCAAATTGTTTTGTAACAGATACAATTTTTCTACAAATCATCTCATTTTTATAAAATTAATAAGGCATCTAACAATAACAGTGGTTTCTCTGCCTCTCCAAAAAGTACAAAACCAGTTTTGGCTTAACATTTTAAAAGCTAAAAATTCTATACAAAACTCTGAAAATAAATAATATTGGATATTTTAAATATCATGTGTAGCTTCTTTTTTTACATTTACTTCGAATACATATGAAACACTTATAACTTAGTTTAACCCTTTATCGACCGCATTACCATTTACTGCAGTTTTTTTAATGCATTTTTTTTTTTTTTGAATCACTACATTGAAAACTAAGGAATATACATAAACAAAATACTCAACTTTGGGAAATTTAATTAGTTAGACCTCATTAACTAATTAAAGATATTCAACTGTAAAATTAATTACACACACTGTCCACTTAAAATAAATAGTCAAATCGTTTTCTAAGGTCTTCATTAACATACCAAAAAATAAGAGTCTTACCTTTTGACATTAACTATTTTTTTTGAACAAAAATGACAATCTTCGCTATCTGCAGAAAACGCCATCAGATGAAAACGAAATTTCTGGTTAAAATTATTCGTCTTCACCGCTAAAATACTCCTCATAGAACCTGTGTTGTCAAATATCTTGGAAGAGTGGATTTCAAAGAATATTTCTGCCAAGTTTCATCAGAGTATTCGTAAAAACGGTTATTCTAAGTAATTTTAAAGTGAGTGGTACTTATAAGTACCGTCGGTAGATAAAGGGTTAAAACATTTAATTATTAAGAGACGTTTTCTGGTGATTGTCGTGGCACAATTGAAGACGCAAAACATCTTGTTACTTAAAAAGTCCGCTTTTTTTTAATTACTTAGAAAACTCAACACAAACATAAAACAAGCAAGATAGCACAAAGCAAGACATTAACTTCGCTGTATACAAGATGTTCACAAAAGCAGTCTTTTTTTGCTTAAAAGATCACGACTACTTATAGTCTTGGTCAACTTGCAGCTTTTAAAATCACATGATTTCCAATAAATGTTTTTCTAATTTATTCAAATACATGGGTGATGCAAAGAGTTAAATTATTCTGTTTCAAAAACACTGAAGTTTCAGTTTTTGGCAGAGAAGGTTATAGTTATTTCACTTTAGGCGGGTAAACTGGATACTAACTATCACGCAAAGTCTTGAAGGGCTCAAGACCATAATGAATTATTACCCTCGTAGAATAATTTTTCGTGAATTATTGCATATATACTGTGTAGATTTGATATTTTATCCAGTATAAAAAGAATCTACAAGAATGTGATATAGTGTAGCTCTTTCAATAAAAGTGTTTTCATATTATATATAAACTATTTTCAAATAAAATAAATATGGCTATCTTACAAGTTAGCTATCATTTCACAATTTTTTGAAGCATTTTTTTTTGATAAAAATCTCTAATAGTTAATTTCTAGTATTGGACTATCATCTCACAATTGTATGTAAAACAATAAGTCGTTGTGATTCCACATACATATGACATGTATTAACAGTTCTATTATAAGCATAACCAAATATATTATGAAAATAAAATTTGTTTTCAATACATTTAGGTTAAGTTTTATCACAAGTAACATAGATTTCTACTACATTTTGTGCTTTTTTTAAAGCCCATTAATACATAATACATATTATTCAATCTTTCCATTGAAAGAATAACAGTTGGTGCTAATTTGGCGTGATACTGACTTGTTCACTGACGGACTTCCGCCATTTTGTTCAGTTATTTGATAAAACTCGCAGAGTGTAGTTACAGTCTTAATTATTTTTTCTAATGTTTGGATTTCTAATAATTCAGTTTTCATTTAAAACTGGGATCAAAATACCTCCGTAGTTAAAAAGTTTTACTTCTTATTTAAATTAAGTATCCAACCAATAAGGTTATGTTGCTTTTAAGAGAACAATTTCGTTTTCGTTATGTTTTGAAACTAGAGAACACATTACTGGTAATCAAATTACCCTTAAGCAAATTTTATACATTTTAAAAACTTGTATATAACTTTGAAACATTTATGTTCTAAATACCTTAAAAACGAAAATAACTAAATGCATATATATTTAATAAGAGCAGAAAGATGAATATATTTCAGAATCTTCTTCATTCGTGATGCTGGGATATCGTAATTATCTCTCATTATCCTTCCAACTGTGTTTAGAATAAACTAGTTTATTGAGAACGTAAACTATAACTTTGTAATAACCAAACTATAATATGTAATAGCTATCATGTAAACAAACTCAACACTTTAAACTTCCCACTTTATTTTTAGAGAATACAATTCTGAAGACGAAAAAGAAAAACTATTGCTCGTCATTCGTAAGAAATCGTTTTTAA
>BMAV01008827.1:71929-110324 GCA_019973955.1 Trichonephila inaurata madagascariensis | reverse complement strand
AGCAAAAGGGGCCACTATATTCCTCCTTCCTGGAGAAGAAATTCGTTTTCATTGTTGATGGACTTACTGAACGATACGTGGAGAATATTATTTACCAGTTATTATTGCAGTTGATATACATCCTCAGTAAGTTTAAATGTCGTTAAAATGTTTCAACATTGAAGTTGTAGGAAATCTCTTGTTGAATTAGCTGGCTTGGGTGGCGCATGCGCCTTATTCGTATTCACACCTAGTCGCGATTTATTGGGAATGCCTTAAGGCCGTATCACACGTACACGTTTCAAGCAATTTTTCGTCCAATTCGTGCAATTTTTACTCGGTTGCTATAGCAACGGCTTTCGAACCACTTTTTGCTAGTTAGCTCTAAAAATTGTTCCAAATAAAAGTTGCTTGAAATTCTAGCCAATGGGGTTCTTCGGCGCCCCACGTCATAAACAAATTGGCGGCTTCGGTTTCGTCTAACACATCAGATATGCCGTATAATATTTTAATGGTGTAAAATATTTTAACGACGTATAATATTTTAAACAGGATGGTGCTCAAGTTCTGTTTACACCCATCAACAAAAGCGAAATAAAAGAAATAATTTCGGATGTTCGTTTTCCGAAACAGAAAAATCGGCGAGTAAATTTTCAATGAGGAGATAGAGCACGGCTGACGTCAGAGCATGTCGTTTTGTTTTCGGCAACCCTTCCCCCACAGATTAGGCCAAAAATTGGACAAAAAAGTAGCATGTAAAATTAACGTGTGATACGGCCTTTAGTGTTCAATTCCTGGGTCACCACTTCGGTGACACCATTCGACACATTCGGTCCCCCATATTGATCTTGGTTTCTTGAAGGCTGAAGGATTTGAACAAGCCACTTTTGGTTCAGGAGATCACCCCATACACGCGTTGGACGATAAGGCATATCTAAGCGTTTTTGTTTCTCTACTTGACTGTTTTATGCGAGTTTTCCATGATAATTGTTATCTTACAGCCACGAGGCAGTTAAATCGTAATCTAAACGGAAATGTTTTTGAGAAATATCTGTTATTTTTTTAGAAGTATGGAATGATGTTTATTCAGAATACTCTTTTGTTTTATTATCTTTTGGTATATATAAAATTGAGTCTTGATGAAACATTTTCTGAGTTTTTAACTAACTAATACATCCCAAGACAAGGAACAGAACATAGCGAATGACTTGATGGAATTAATACATTTTGACTTTCCGATTCTACAGTCTTAACATTCCTCGTTTTGAGCCTCAAAAGCGAGGAAACTCATGACAAAATGTAACCATGCGCTTTTACTTTCACCACTATCACAGAGATTATTTCTTTACTGCGAGCTCTAGAATACAAAATTATCAACAAAAAAAGATGGATTCTAAATTTTTTTACTGTATTTTATCTTCAACGTACTCAAATTACGTATGTGCAATTGTAGTCATTGTCAAATAATGGTTGGTTTGGCTGGTCATTGTCAAATAATGGTTGGTTTGGCTGTTAAATTAAAATTTAGTATATTGAAAAATATTCCTTATACAGTGGGTGATCGGTTAACGAACATAATCCGTTCCAAGACTATGTTCGATATCCGTACTGTTCGTTAACCGATCATCGATTCACCATAGACTTCAATGTGAAATCGATTAATTCGTTCTGGAGACCCTAAAAAAATGAAAGCAAAACCGAAACTGATAATCTAATGTGTATGAATACTCTATTGGATTTTTTTTCAATATAACTTTGAAGTTTAATAGGTAAGCAACGTAATTCAGGAGAGATGAAAAACTATTTTTAGTCCGTTTCTCATATTTCACGTATTTTTACGGCGGTAGCGAGTCATCGGCACCTTTATATTTTATAGTCTGCACTGTTTGAAAAAATTAAGAATCCACTTAATTTATTTGCCATGTCAGCAAATCCACTCGCCCATAACTTATCAGCTGTCAGAAAATATTGATATTCATATTGAAATTCAAGTATTCAAGTGTGTATTGATTTTAGTTATAATAATAATTATTGAATGACCTTTAAATTCATTGTTAATTCAAGTTTCATTTAGTAATTATCAGTACTAAGCATGCATTAAATATTTCTCCTATCAGTGATCTTATTTTTTATGCAAAATGATAACAAATGTTTAATATTAATTTTTTTTCAAAGCCGAGATGTGTTCGTTAGAATTCGTTTTGTTCATTATCCGAATATGTGTTCGTTGTCCAAACACAAAAATTCTTTCTAGAAAGTGTTCGTTATCCGATCACGAAAATCTTTCGTGAAAGTGTTCGTTAACCGATCTGTTCGTTAACCGATCACCCACTGTATAAATACAATTTTTAATTTAAAGATTTTAAGAAAATACTAAGTGTCTCAAATAGATAAATCTCTAGTAATTCAAATTAATTTTCTCTCGTCTAAGTAGAAGCACTGTATAAATCAGTCGAATATCACAAATAAGTAAGAAGGATGTGGACAAATTACGTGAAAAGAGGAAATCATTTCTGAGCCTAAGAAGAACCATTTGTTCCATAATAGAATTCTAAATTGATCATATCAATCTTCTCAGCCTTCACAAGAACAATAATTGTACTTCAGCTTATATGATTTGAAACCGACATTTATTACCTTGTAATTTTCGATATGATCTAGTGATTAAATATGATTTATATCATAGTTTTTCTGCAAAGAACATAAACAAATATAAAGCAAAGTAATTTTCTGCCTTGTGTTTTAATATTAGTAATCTGAAACAGTTTTTGTACTAGCAAAAGATTTTATTATATTTTATTTTTAGTGAATCTATCATTTAAAATACTATAACCAAAAAGTTGGTACCTTCATACAATTTGATAAGTGTAATTACTCACAGTGGCCAATGGATTCTAAACCTAAGATCAATATTCAATTGGTGCATTTTTTGAACAGATAACTGCTCTGATTCGTTTGGTTCACATGCTTCTGATGTGAATTTACACCCAGAGAATGCATTGCCTTAGCTATGCAGCCTTTTGGATCTTGTAAATTAGATGGAAGAGGAGAATGCTTTCAGATATGTCTTTCCATCATATTCAACACACTTTTTATGGGGTTAAGATCCGGGTTACGTGGTGGCCAGGGAAAGTGTTGGAAGTCAGACTGATGTCCAGTGCAAAACTTCTGAGCATTTCTTGCACGATGCATAGAAGCATTATGGTCCATGAAGTATATTTCCCCCTTATGGTAAAGATGCAACATTGCAGGGTACCCTTGATCTGCCAGTATATCTAGGTATCTCATGAATGTTTGCTTACCCTCGAGAAATACTAGGGCACCATTTCTATACCAGCAGAACATGCCCCATACAATGATACTCCCACCAGATCTTTGCTCGGTGTGAGTAAGGCAAGACGGATTCATGTACCGAAATAAAATGAATACAAAAATAGAGAATAAGCTGAAGTTTAACTTCTCAATTCTTTTTCGTTTTAGACCAGGGGTATTCAACTTTTTTTCCCTGCTGGGTCGTATACACATGATAGGTATTACACGCGAGCCGTAAAATGAGAATAATGGGAAAAAAAACTATAAGATTAAAGCAACATTGACAATTAAAATTGATCAAAATATGGCTTTTATTTTAATACTATATTAACTTTTCTATCAAACACACACACATACTATATTTTTTTTTTGATAAATGTTTACTGAGTTAAGGAATAATTTCTATTTTCTTTCATCTATGGCCAAGCCTCTTGCTTATATTCCACTATTAAAAACAAATTGATAGCAAAATTGATACATCTGATGCTTGATTGATAGAATTTCCAGAGTTAATTGTTTTGTACATTGTTCTCCAATAAATGAATTTTTAAAGCAATTGGCCATGAACGGGCCACAGGTTGAGTATCACTGCCTTAGACTCTTAATGCAAATATTTTGGTGACTGTAAAAAAAGAGGTCTATAAGCAAATATTACTAAATGAAATATTTTGATAACAATAAACTGGAAATTTATTTCAGAAATTTTTTTAAACATCTGGAAAACATTCCACTATTTATTAAATATTACTAAAATTTCAATTTGTGAATTGCTGAAATTAGTTGTTTTTACTTTTAATTTAAATATTTAGGTATCGGTTGCAGGATTTGAGTTCATTTAAAGTTTCATGAAATTGATAAAATTTCTTATTTTCGGTTTCTGAACATCTAAAAAAAATTAATTTTTCTTTCAACAATTTACAAAATGCAACTCCAAATGTTATCATTTTAAGAAACGTTTAGATTACAGACTTAATAATTCAAAAATAGCTAATGGCTATGATACGGAAAAAAATCCAAAATTATATCCTATTTCCTTGTATATCCATTTAAACTCAGATTAATGTTAAAGAACACTGAATCTTTCAAAATATATTCATACTGCTCGCAGGGGATTACACAGGGGAAAATTATAATCATTACTTTATCGAATTAGAATACATCAAAATACATATAAATCATTTGGCAATGTAATAAATAATAATTGTTTAAATAAAATCGTTTGCTTTTTTATTATAACTATGTCTATAATTCTGTTAAAAAAGAATCTGTAACTCGATTTTCCATTAACATTTTGTTGTATTGTTATCTAATCTAATATTGTATTGTCATGAGATGTCGGCAATAAAATTTCTTAAGAATAATTGTGTGTGTGTTTTCCATATTGGAATATTCATTGCATTTGACATTAAATAGTTTAATCCGATGAATCTTCGGGAAAAAAATTCAATTTTCTTTTTTGTTCATATTTTATTATAATCTTTTCTAAAGGATTAAAATTTAAATATATGTGTATTCAAAATCTAAATAAACATATTATTAATCCAAATTTATGTAACAAATCGTAGTACTTCTGTAATAGCATCACTGTATTTAAATTTGCACCACGCGAATCACGTCATGATATCAAAACAAAAGAGATTCTGACGTGTTTCCTCTAATTCTGTTTTCTCCAAATGTACCAGAGTTTGAAATAAACGCAAAGCACATTTTTAGACAGAAAAATGTCTCTTTTTCATGAAAATTTGTAACATTTCAACTCTATATCTGTTTATAATATAGAGTGCTTTTAAATTTTAAAATATTCCATAAATAATTAATTTTTCCTTTTAACATGTAAATGAATAGCTTATTTAGCAGTACGGAATAGGAGAAAAATTGCGAATTAACATTTTATAAAAGAAAAAAGGTGTCAATTCGGATAAAAAGGAGTGATTTTTTTTCTATTGGATAGTAAAGCCTGAATATAATATTAATGTTTGAGTACTTTTTTATCTGAAAAAATATTCCAAATTCAGGTCATATTCTTTAACATTAACCGAAGACGGCCTTAAAAAAATCAGTTAGTCAGATTTTGGCGGAAAATGGCACAATTTACATGGTTCGAACTTGGCTGCGGTGCAGTTAAAAAATACCAAAATCTTAATAAAAAATGCTTTTAGTCATAAAATAGGATACAATTATTCTGCAAAAGAATATGTGAAATTCCTTATAAAAAAAAAAATGTAATGTTGAACTTAATTACTTTTATTGAACATATGCAATCTCAGAAATATTTATAAAAATACCATTCATGCAAAAAACCACTCCATTTTCCTTCTATTTAAACAGCAACATTTCCACATCCATAACTTCCTGTCGCTTCAAAACGAAAAACTCAAAAAATGATAGGGTTAAGACCATAAAAGGACAAATCACATTAAAATATGAAACTCATCAACGGAAAACAAAGAAAACCTTAATACGATACCTAAATCGATTGTGTCGTTCTTGATGCCTTAGGAAAACAATCAGTACATTTTCTTTCGGTGGTTGAAATCGACCTCTGATTCAAACCTATCCGACTGAAGTAAGTCATGCGGATGCCATTGATTTAGCTCGCTGATGTAATACTTTTTTTCTTTGCCCTGTTTTAACAGAACCACCACTGTGGCAAAACGGAAAACCACACTGCCGTAAAATGTAATTTTCGCCTGATTCTGACATTTCCCTGCTAAAAATAATCTATTTAACAGGAGAGATGTGGCATCCGAGCGGGACCAACCAACCGAAAGGGAAGATCCCTTCTTTTCAACTTTTAGTTTTGAAAAGGGTGGTGGGATGATAAGGAATCATTCATTCTTTCCTCCCTTATGCTGAAGAAGTTTTGCTGTTTGGAAGGATGGCTAAAGAGGATAAAAATCTCGATGGGTGAGGTGTCAGCGGGAGTCCGTGGTCGGAAGATTGGAAAAGGGTTGGTGTATGTTAACGCGCGATGGGAATTAAAACTGTGACACAAAGTTTTGAGTACAATTTGAGGATGACTTCGGTTGTGAAAAACATAGTGAAAATCGATCATGAAAAATACGTTGGTACTCCTATGTGACTGAATGATACACTCTATCCCTAACAAGGCTTATTAGTTTATAGTTGACAGGAGCCTCACTGAAAATTAGGGATTGCAATACCGGTATACCGGGATACCGAATACCGGTATTTTGAGCCATTTTTACAATTTTGTAATACCGGTATTCACAAGTTAAAATACCGGTTTTTCGGTATTTACTAGAATTTTTTTTAAGGTATCCGACTACGTTCGGAACCGTGATTTTGCAAAAGCGCATAAATGGATAATTTTCATGATATTTAGTGTCACTTAGATTAGAATACATGTATATAATTGTTTTAAGGACATTTTGGCAAAAAAAACTATTTAAATAGACTATTTTGGCAAAAAATTAACTTAGAATGATCTTTTTTCAAAATGTTCTCCTTTTGTGAAAAATGCTTCTATTATAACAATATTTTGCCGGTCTATAGCTCAGACCTCTGTACAGAGGCTCAACTAGAATTTTTGATATACATAACTTAAAAGTGGATTTATCCATATTTTACAACAGAGGGGAGTAATTTTAAGGAAAAACGCCAATAATTATTTCAATTAGTGGTAACTCTGAAAATAATGTGAATTTTTCAGAACTTCTAGTTGAGCCTCTGTAGAGAGGTCTGAGCTACATACAGGCAAAATATTATTATAATAGAAGCATTTTTCACAAAAGGAGAACATTTTGAAAAACGATTAAGTTAATTTTTTGCCGAAATATTGTATTTAAATAAATTTTTTTTTTGTCAAAATGTCCTTAAAACAATTTTATGCATGTTTTCTAATCTGAGTGACACCAAATATCATGAAAAGTATCCATTTATGTGCTTTTTAATATCACGGTTCCGAACGTAGTCGGATACTTTAAATTGCTTTCTCTATATGTTCCAGGATCGTCATGAGAGCAAAATAGTATACTTTTCAAATTTATGTCTCCCTAACGGGAGAAATTAATTATACTGTGAATATAAAGTTGCATCGTACAATCAAGAAATGATACAATATGTGAATTATCCAAGGAGGCGGGCCAAATATATTCAATTACAGCTCAATGAGCAAATAATGCCCTGCATGAAAATAAAAAGGCGTCAGGCAGCATTTGTTTTGAACAATGCAAAAAATATTCCGAAACGTGCCCAAACACCAGAAAATGTGAATGCAATTAACCAGAAAATTCTTCATTGTCTTAATAAATCAATTCGACGCCTGGCCAGCAGACCAATAGACCGGCATATGACGTCGAACATCTGAACGAAGGTCCTAGCTGGCCACCTAAGTCACCTGATCTGTCAGTGTGCGATTAATTTTTGTGGCAAACCCTCAAGTCTTAAATGTATCGCAACAACCCTCAGAATAGAAGACTATTTCTGATGAAATTTAAACAATTCCGGAAGCTCACTTTTGATCTGCCTTCGGCAATTTGTTGACCAGGGCCCAAAAGATTAACATATGCTATAAGCAGGTTACTGAGATTTCGCCTTTCTTGTGCTGTGTTTCATGGTAACCTGGAACTTTGTCCTCTGAGCCACTTTTATTTGCTGTATATATTTCCGTGAATCAATTTGGAAGAGTATAATTCATATTTAAATTTACTAATTATTTACATAGTATCGTACGTAACACATGGAAATATAATACACCTTACGTATATTCTTCAACAATATATCTTATCTATTTCTTTAACCACACGCACTACTCTTTAAAATATTTACGGATCCATGAAGTTTCTAATCTAAGCAAAGAACATTTGTGGACAACAAACATTGGCACGCTGTCTGTCCCTGATTTAAAATGTACCAGGGAACAATCTACACACATATTTCATTTCTCACCGTCTTCCAGTCAAAATTACAGTTAACATCTAAATAGCACATTCGCCAGCGGCTGAATGCTTCGCGATTTAAATATTTGCATACGGATTTACTATTAATTTGTTCATTTACAATGTGCTAACCATACAGGGAGTACGCAGATTTTGTTCGTCTGTGAAAATCTTACAAAGAATTCGATGGTTCTTGATGAGTGTAAAAGCGGAGTAGTGTCCTTCACTGTTAAATGCATACTAGTACCACTTTGCACGCCTCAGAAAGATTCCGGAGTCATTATTGTTTGTTTCAACCAAGCACTTAATTGGCGGATGAGATCTGTGTTAATTTTCCGCTTCACATTTTGAGGAAAACTCCACCGTCGAATTTTAGGCCGGGGTTGTAATCTTATTTGTAGAAATCGCGCAATCTTCAGAATGGATTTAATTAAAAGTGAGGAAAAGGCCAGGAACGCCGCCCGAATATACAAAATTCCCGTTTGGACTCCCCGGAAGTTCGAGGAAGTATAACTCATCCAGAATTCCAAATGTCTTACAATTCTTTGGAGATTTTGAAAAGGGAAAACTCGATGCAGACTTGAGGGATTAGAGAATAATTCTTAATTATAAAAACAAACAAGTTCCTGCTTAACTATAACAGGTTCTACGTAATTAACTATACTTCAAATCAAAACAGATCCGGACAAACCATTGCTTGTGTTTTAGAAGCCTTAGTAAAACAAGGAAAAATTTAAAATAAATTAAACATATTCTTTACGGATACGGGAACGAATTTAATTGCAATCATAAAAGTTCAGGAAAACTTTTCGAATGTTTAATTGTTTTGAATAATTTAATTTGATTCTAAAAGTTTTTGAAATGCGTCGTTATGTGTAATGGTTATTTTGGCTGTAAAATTAGAAATAATTAAAATAAGAATTATGATGAGTGAATAAATATGCTAAGTAGACATTCAGTTTTTTTTTCTTAGAAAAATTATTAAAATTAGTGGAAAGTGCTTATATTTTCAAACATCTTTTTTTTGTGTGTGTGAAGAGTGATATAAAACTGAATAAAATTTTACAAATAACTTTACAAAAAATTTTTACAAAACAATTTATTTTCTTTTAAAACGGCAATTTTTATAAATGACCGATATTTATATACTAAAAAATTACTAAACAGCATTAATGAAATTTTTTACTTTTTTATATACATATATATATAGTATAACATAAAACACTATTAATAAAAACTAAAGACTAAAATATCCTTTTTTTTCTTTAAAGTATTTTATGCCCAAACAATGCATTACCTCTCCTCTTTTCTGGCTGTTTCTCTCGTTATGTATTTCCATAAAAAGTGTTGTTCTTAAATTCTTGATTAAATCTTAATATTACGTTTTTGTTGAAAAGAGCTGTACTGAAAAAAATATTTACAACCTTACCTTTTTAATTAAAAAAAGACAGCATTTTAATTTCTAAAATGGAAGTAAATTTGTATAATAGTCCTCTGTAATATCCCTTTCCTTAGAATCGATTTAAGAAAAAAAACCCACATTTTTAGCGGATTTCTTATTAACAAAAGAAAAAAGCATGTCAAATTTCAGATTTAAGGATTAATTAAGGATCAGATTTAATAGTTCAAATACGAGAATTTCTGTTTGTAACTGCCCCGCAGTCTTTCTTGAGAGTTGATTTCTGCAATACTCGTTCCTTCCAGATTTCTATACAACAAAAGAAACTTCCTTGACAAATTTTTAGCCTGTAGGTCTAATTGTTCAAAACTGGATTTTTTTAAAAATCAGTATATATATAACGCATTCAACCCTCCAAAATACCTGTTGGGAGATTCGATTTCTGCAAAACTCGTTCTTAGTGTATCTACTCAACAAAAGAAACATGCTCGATAAATTTCTGGTCTGTTGGTTCAGTAGTTAAAATATGGGAAATTTGCCTATAACGCCGTACAAACCCTATTTAGGAGTCGATTTTTGCATGTACCGTTCTTAATTAATCTCTACTCTATAAAAAGAGCATCCCAGCTAAATTTTAAGTTGAAGCTAAAACAATTTCTGAGATTTCCTGATGAATGAGGGAGTTGCGTAGAGTATAAACTGTTACTTCGAAAAGCTTAAACTTTGAAATTATTTTAATTTTAAGTCAATTATCATAAAATTTTTCCTAATAATTATCAAATACTTAAAAGTATCCGACTACCCTAAAGTCATGATTTTTTTCAAAATTGACAAATTCTTTTTTTTTTTATGATTTTATTTTACAGGCCATCTTAGTTTTATAAAAATATCACGTTTTTTATTTTCCATCCGCTAGAACAGAAACTACACGTCTTTCAGTAAAAGCAGATGCGATAATTTTACACAAGATGCCAAATTTTAAAATGCGTTTCACTCGAAATGTGTTTTTTTCGAAAAACTCAAATAGGGACAGCAATGGCTCAAAAAATTTTTGAAAAAAAATTGTTGAAATTTTTTGTGTATGTTTTGTATAACAGTAGAAATGTTTTGACCTTCAGATTTATCAATCACTGTTTTATTTCAAAATTTACTGTCCTTTATGTGAATATATAATCACTGTTTTTTAAAGCAATTTCATATAGTCACTAAGATAAAGTGTTCTATAGTTTTTGTAAAAATTAAAATATCTCTTATCCTGAAGGTCATTTCAAACATGAATAACAAAAAAAACACATCAAAATTGAAAAATTTAGAATTTGTTCATAAAATGTTTGTATAGAGCGGGCCCCGTTTAGGTAATTTTTTGTACATTTTCACCAATTTTTTCCCATTTTATTAACTATAATTTTTTTTTCTAGTTTCACTCTTTTAGAATTTTTTCCTTAAAATATACTAAATAAATCTAAAAATCACAAAAAAATCCCCATATTTCCATTTTTTCAAAAAAAAAAAAAAAAGTTGTCGCAAGTTGTCGGATACCTTAAAGATTTCTCCAAAAATAAATAAATATAGCAATAACAAACTTCCTTTTGCCACTGTGTATCGATCCTCACAAAATAATCCTCTACTCTATTAATCACAATTACCCCCCAAAACAACTCCTTTTTCCAAGTAAAACACCCTCCCCTTTTCCCTAAATCCACACCAGTATCGATCTCAAACATGATTTTCGTGACTCTTACACCCCACGATCCTCCCCTAAGCCCCTTCGTGACGAGGTATTGGTGTCACTTTAAGGTGCCGCATGTTCTCCGTCAAGTGGGTAAACACAATCGACCACCCCTCGGTCCATCCCCAGTGATCGATGACGTCACCGTGACAAGCTGTCCAGCGTGGTCAAGCTCTGGGAAAAATGTCACTGGGTATTTTCTAAGATGGATGGTTTATCCTGTTCGCTGCAGAACAGGTAATAATGGTAGCGATGTAAGATTTAGGAACTGGGGATTAGGATTATTATGTGCTTCAAGAGCAGAGGTTTAACTGGAGTTGCTGGGCCGGAATCTTTCCACTGGGAATTTATTGTTACTGTTTGCTGAAGAGTTTAAAGAAAGTAACGTTGCTGGGTAATTATTAGATAAAATGTTTGGACAACAAATAAGAAAGCAGAAGCACTGGTTAATATAAGTATCATTTTATCAAATCATTTGAGAAATTAAAAGAAATAATATAAAATTACTAAGCAGTTTTTGGAAAAAATTTAAGAGCTTATAACTTATTTAACCCTTAACTTCGCACTGTTGCATTTCTGCAACATAAGATTTATTTTAATTTAACAGTCTCAATATCTTTTTTAATTACCTACAAATTACTTATCTGAGAAAAAAAAGATTACTGCAACGAAATACATGCTAATTTTGTCACTAGATGGAAGTACATTTTTTACAGAAAACACAACAATTATGAAAATCTCTGATGCCTCAAGAACTGTGCTTTTGCTATAAAAATAATCCATTATACTGTATGCTTCCTCTTGTTAATTGGCGAAATAAATTACCAGGTAAGAAATTTAAACATTTTATGATAAATATAAATGAATCATATAAAAAAAAAGTTTTGCAATTTGCAGCACTACTGCGCAATATTGGACTTCTGCAACAAACAAAAAAATGACTGAAATTTAATTTAAAACTGCTTAATTTTTTTTCCTTCATATTTTTCTCTTTTATTATTACTAGAGAACTAGCTGATATAATTTTTTCATAGAAATTTAAAAAATTGCAAAGTTAAGGGTTAATTATGGTAACTGTATATTTATACAGAATGCGTTATATATAACATATTGTATTATAATGAGCTACACACATGCATTAGTTTCTGCATTTAATCTATTTACAACAAACCCCCAAAGCTGACATGCTAACTTGAGGTAAGAACGAACAACAAACTTTTTAAATGATTGTAGAATCTGAATATATTATTAAATTTAAAGTTGTAAAAACCAATTTCTATCTAAATAAAGAATGTTAAGGAGGGGAGTTTTCAAGTAAGTTCTATCTTAATTAAGTACTAATTGATTAAATCAAGATTCCTTTGAGGGTTAAGCTTTAAAAAAATTTTTTTTTTTACTGTATTTTTCAAAACTTTGAATTATATTCAAAGAAACACGGATTGCTATGTAACGAAATGACCAACAAACAATTCTTATAGTGAAATGTAATATTTGAGCACTGTTACGAAAATAAAAAGAGGAAAACTTTAACTGAATAATCTTTCAATTCTTAATTAAAATAAAGTGTTCAATTTACTGCCCAACTTGTTTTACGAAAGAAGTTAATTGTTTGTTTTATTCATGTAGTATTTAATTTGCAAGCCATTTCATAATTAATTTTTGTTAAGTCTTGCATGAGATAATGGATACTGTAATGGGAGTGGTTCTTTAGTAATTATGCCTTGTTAAAAATACATTTCTTTGCAAAGATTAATCAGTCCACGGACAACTTTTACCAGCCATTTTGTATTCTTAAGGTAGCTGAGAGATGTATTACGTGACAAAAGTTCTACATCTTTCGAGAACTAATCGATAAGTAAAAAAATATCAGACGATTATTTCAGTGAGGAAAAAAAAAGAAAAAGTAGCTTAACAATTTTAATTCTCTTCTAAGAAGTATATAAAGTTTATTCCAATTATTGATTAATTAGAGTTGAAAATAAAAAGGTGATACGATGAAAGAAATTAGAACTGTACCAGACAGAACCATACAAATGTAGTAATTAACTAATAATTATAATCATGATTATCACACACACACATTACACATTTATTGTTGCGTATTCAAT
Source organism: Trichonephila inaurata madagascariensis (assembly GCA_019973955.1). Taxonomy (NCBI): domain Eukaryota; kingdom Metazoa; phylum Arthropoda; class Arachnida; order Araneae; family Nephilidae; genus Trichonephila; species Trichonephila inaurata. The sequence continues at coordinate 96,896 of BMAV01008827.1, read as the reverse complement.
ATTATTTTTCTAAAAATACATCAATATAATTATGTCTTATAAAACTTTAAATGTGGATTCACACACACATAAATATAATGAGATAATACTGGCAATAATGCAGTACATATTTCTACTACATTACGTAATATTTAGTGTTAGGAGGTTCTATTAGAATGTGAATATCAAATATGGGTAAAATATAGAGAGTTTTAGAGACATTTAACCAAAATATTTCTTAAAACTCGATGGAGGAAAAAATATGACTTGACAAGGAATAAAAACAAACAATTTTCTTTTGTTAAGTAAAAAATGAAAAAAAGTGAATTCTTTCCGTATTTTAAAGCACTATAAGAATAAGTTAAATTTCCAAATAAAAAACAATTTATTTCTTTTATATATTATGCAAGTTAAGAGGATAAGCTACGTATTAGTGGAAATGGGACTGTAATTAATTAAAAATGTGAGTTTAAAGACATACACATTTATTGCGACTGCTTTGTACAGTGTCTTCTTTACAAGAGATTGTACAAGTGTGGGTGGTGATCGCAGCGCCAACACGGCGATTTAATAAAAAAAATCCTTGATTTCATGGTTATTTACCTTTTTTTCGCTTGTAATCTACATATATGTATTACATAAAACAGTTTCCATGTTAAAACACTACAAAAGGCTTACCATTGGATTTTCTTAAAGAATTTTTAAAAAAATTATGAAGGGATTTTAAAATTCTACTATTTCTAATATAGTTGATGTACACAAATTAACTGCAATATACAAGTACGTCAAACTGTGCACAACAAAAGTTAGTATGAATTTTCTTCTAACTTGATTGAATTTCGTGAAATACATTTTATAAGAGTACTTAATTAAAATTCCTAAAAATAAATGTATTCAAACTTCAACTGTTTTTAAAGAAATAAGTATTGCTTTGATTCAAAAATGCATACCAACTTTTGTAACATGCATTAATAACAATAGAAAAAAAAACCTTGATAAGAAGATAAACCAGTAATTTTTTCTTTTTGATATAATTCAGCTTAAATTTTTTATTTGCCATTGCAATGTGAATAAAAGCGAGGATAAAAATTATCATAAATCTGCATTTTTATATCTTAGATCGACCAGGTTTTGTAAGATTATAGAAAATCATTTAAAGATTAATATAAGCTAAAACTATTTTATTTGAATTTTTGACAGATTTTTATCAATTGAATCTCGTACTGTTTTCTTAACTTTTTGTTTGTAAGAAGAAATTTTTTTAAGAGTATGATTAAAACTATAGTTACTTTAACAAAAATATATTGTTTTAAACTTTAAAATAAGCATATTATATATGATTTGCAGGGAGTTAAAGTGTATATTCTTTAACAAATACAATAAAAAATTATATTTTTTAGAAAAATCAATAAATATTATCTAATATGTTTCCATTTATTTTTTTTAATTGAAAATCCTGCTAATTATCATTTTATATATTTAATGAAATTTTGGTTCAAAGATTTAATTTTAATTTAGTTTTGAAATGGGTTTAGATGTCAATATGAAAAGGAAAATGTTTTGCTCCAATTACTTATACTTAAAAAAATTTTTTTATTTGCTTCATAAATTGTAAAAATTTATTTTAGGAATGTAATGGTATATATGTTACCGTTAAAGAATGAAATCCGTTATTTCATAGAATAACTATGTATTTCATGAAATAACTAAACAAGCCAGTTAACGTGTATAATATTACTGAATTCTACGCTCTAACTAGGCATTATATAGAATAACGATTGCTTGATCGTTAAAGCATGAAATAGGGTACTCGAAAGTTCTTTGAACCGATTCTAGCTGCTTTTTGTCAGTTTTGAATTACATGGGAACATGATATTTTAGTTCTGGAGCCCCTCTATGGCTACAAAAAGAACACTAAAAGAATAAATGGTTGGATCTTGTCTAGGAAAACCTGTGGATCAAATCTCAAAGCACAGACTCAAATACATTTCAAGATATTACAGATTTAAAAAAGTTTAAAACGTTGAAATAAAATACAAGGAATGACCCTATGAGCAAAAAATTTGGTATTTGGTGAGAATATACAATGGAGGCAGAGACATCGAATAAGCCAGGTTCGAACGGTCTGAGAGGCTCAGGTGTTGAGCGATTAGCAAAGTGATGTCCAGGGGGGAGGCACCTGGGGGTCGAGTCCCCGCACTTCCTAACTAGACAGGTAGTACTATCGATCACCTAAATACCAACTCCATATCATCAAAAAAAAAAAAAAAAAATGGAGCCATAGGATTAACATGGGGATTGATATTTTAGTGTATAAGGCCTCCCCTGCCTGAAGCAGGTCATCATTAGTAAAGAAACTACGAAGGGGAGGGGGGCAGGCCAAGTCGATTGAAGCCCACACGTTCTCCTTGGTCAAATCAAATAGCGCGTGTTTTCCCGGTTTTCTGTGTAACACATTTCCGTCCTTTTTAAAGAAATCACTCACAAATATCCAGCAACCGAGAGGAAAGATGTTACACATAAAAAATAATAATAAAATGACTTCGCAGTTGTTTATTTTTCACTTTAATGTTCCATCATTAGTTATTTCATAAAATAACTAGGCAAAGTATGAAATATTTCATCTATAATACTTTAACTGACTTGTCTAGTTATTTCAGGAAATACCTATAGTTATTCTATGAAATACCTGAATTATACACTTTAACGGTAACATACACACTGAATACGTTCAGAGCAGTGCTTTTGCAAAAGCCTGTAAATAAATAGTTTTTGTTTTATTTAGTGTCACTTAAACCAGAACATACTTTAAAATTTTCTTAAGAATATCATTGCAATAAAAAATTATTTAAATTAAAATGTTTTTTTGCGGGTATAAATACTTTTATAAGAATATTTTCCCCATAATAGATAAGACTTCGATACAGAGCCTACACAAGGATTTAAAAAAAAAATTACGGGATTTTTAGAGTTTTTATGGTTGCAATAATAACTGATGGTTGTTTTTTTTAAATGAAAATGTGTCTATTTTAATATATGATAATATATAAATCTAAATAGTATGTTTCAAAACATTATTTTAGGTTTTGAAAAGATCTTATCTATAAATAGGGAAAATTTTGTTATAGTAGAAGCATTTTCAACACAAAAAATGTTTTTTTGAAAATATGTCATTCTTCTTTCCTTTTTTGCCAAAAAATTCCATTAAATAATTTTTTAGTGAAGTAATATTCTTAAAACGATTTTCTACATACATTCTAATTCAGTGACACTAAATATAAAGAAAAAAATATTTATCTATAACTTAACGTTGGCATTACTTAAATTAATTTGCAAAATCATGGCTATTGCCGCAGTCAGATATCTTAGTCTCAACATGGCTTAAAATTAATTTATAATCAATCTATTATAAATATAACTAAATTTCATAATATATGTTTAAATTTGTAATTAATCTTAAATTAAAATCCACTAAAATAAAATGAAAAATTTAAGCAATTCATTTCTGTGAAATCTAATACAAAATTTTTAATGTGTACTTTTACCAACTTTAACGTAACCAACATTTAGATTTTATCATTTTTGTGAATGCCTTTTAACACTAGATTGCCCAAGGAAATCATTTTGACTGCTTTTTAATTTCAATTAGAAAAAACAATTACATATATAATGCACAATTTCTTAGAATTTTTTAGAATATATTTTTTTTCCAATTAACGTATTTTTTTTTCATAATTAATATTTACTAATAACTTGTTATATGACTAAATAATATAAAAAATATTAAAAGTTAATTTTAAACAAATTTCTTTACACATTAATCATTCCTTTACAATGCAGTCATTTTGACTGATTTTGGGCAATATAGGTATGTACTAAGTTTCAGTATTTCAAGTGATAACAATGGATACAAAAGCATTATTTTGGAATTTATCGCAATTTCTCATTCAGAAGAAAACCCAAGTTCTCTTAAGTAATTATGTTCAATGGCATTATAAAATTAACAAAAAAAAAGCAGTAATCTCTCTAGCATTACATACCAGCAAATTACATAGAATTAAATCGTAAGTTACAGTTAACATCCATAATCTGCCCCTTAATGGCTTCCCAGTCAATACAAATCATGAATTCGAACGAAATGCAACCCATCCCCTTTTCAGCTCCAAATCGAAACCACCATTAAATTAACAAACACAATTCCCTTGCAACCAAACCTGCTTATCCACGCACACCACTACAAACAAATTACAAAACTCAAAATCAAATTATTAGAACCATTTTAACCGAATTATCTCTTGACAGATGGTGAGTCTCAAGTCCAACCAGCCTTTTCCGGTTCCTTTGTTTCCAACTAATTTCCCTCTAGGAACTTACAATTTAGCAATTCGCAGCATCTCTAATTGTTTCGTATTCTTTCCATTTGCTTTTACAGAAAGGAAAGCATTCTCTGGGTTCACTTGCTGGGAAAATTAGGTGACATTGAAACTGGTCTATACTATCAATATCCATTGGTCTCTTGGGCCAGTTCCAGGCGCCAAGGACTCGCTGCGAACCCTAGGGGTCAAGAACGTTCCCTAATGCTACATTGGTGACTTTTTTAGCCGTTATTTTTTCCGCATCCTTTTTGGTTTTGTTACAGAGTCGTCATGGAGTCTTTTCGCCTGGAATGCCAAACAGGAAATGGACAATGAGTGAAAATGAATTGCGTGGCACCAATGGTAAATGATGGTAAAATGAGTGATTTTTTTTTATCCATTTGGCTTTTTGTGTTCGGTAAACTAAGCTGGATCATTCAGAATTCAGTTTGGGATGCCCACTTATATTTTCATCATATTATTTGGGATTTTCTAAAAATTCTATTTCTTACAGGAAGTCCTGGTTCATTTCTTGAATTATAAATGAATTGCATTTTGTTCTTTAATATAAAGTACTATATATGTATTTACACCCGATTAGAAGGATTAACCTGGTATTGTGAGAAATTCAGACGTTAGCGAGAAAGTACGCGATCACATTGATTTATTTGTAATTAATGGTAATTTAAAAAGCACTAATGAAATACAACTTTTCACATTAAGCAAGATATAGCCTTAAATCTCTAGTTATCATACATAATTAAAGTAATACGGCTTATAATTTCTAATTATACATATCTAAGACTAACGAGAATGAATGAAATGAAAAAAAATATAAAAATAGTGCTAAAATATCTAGATTTTGACTAAATAACTCAGTACGGCTTAAATAAGCATAAAGGAAGTGTTCTTTGCGATAAAGCTTAGTTTTATGGTATTTAAAGCCTTGTACGCTTTTTTTAAATATTTGTGTAAACATTGCATGGAACTTTATATTTTGGTAATGTTTACCACATTATACAATTGTCTCTTAACCTACATGCCTGTTGGTTACCTGAACCATTGCCTTATTGCAATGTGTACCAGGGGTGGGCAAACATTTTCAGGAGACGGGCTACTTCCAATTTTTTCAAGGTGTTGCGGTCGACCCAGGGGCAAATTAAGAAATAGGTCTATAATATTCATTATAACTTAATAATAAATACGGAGTATGTACATATATACTTGCCTACTTAACTACAATAAAATAAACTTATACTATTAAGACTAAATATAAAAGAAAAACGTAAGATACAAACATAATAATAGCTACAAATGTATAATATCAAATGATGTATTTGTTACGAAACAATTTAAAATAAATTAGAAAGTAAAACATTTTTATCCTAAGAGTGCTCACATTTATAATAAGTAAAAGTCATTAGAAAACAATCTGCATACTGTGAGCCAATCTTGAAAGTTTCGGTATATATATACTTACTGCTAATCTTCAGGCGGTCACCTCAAAATGTCTTGGTGGTCCACCGGTCAACCACTATCGACTTTATGTCCACCCCTGATGTTTACTATCTATACTATTTGACCATTTATTTATTATGTATACAATGCGCTATATGTATTTGTTGTATTCATAATATAAATTGTGAGTACCGGACTTGGCATGTGTTCCAGATTTGGCATGCGTACTATTCTCTGATGCTCTATACACAACACTACAAATTTGTGAATTTCCGAGTGGATGAAAGTTGATAATTTTGAAATGAAACTTGATTGATTGATTGAATATTAACGTCGCACTGTTAAGCTACACGAGGGCTTTTGACGACGGACCACGTAATTTTGAACCCTGGTCAAGTGACGTGGACGACACCTGAGCTGGCACCCCCCTCTCCTAACTACCACACCAACCAACGGGAGGACGTTTCAGCTCTCGACAGATTCAACGTGCATCGCTGCCCTACACGGCTGGTCTTTAGTGGTACTGGGCTCGAACTCGTGACAAGGCAAGCTACGATCTGATACTTATATCACTCGACTACCTCGGCCAGGAAATGAAGCTTGAGCTGGCATTTTCAGAATTAAGGAAAGCAAAATTTAGGCAATTACGAAGAAACGTAAAATATAATTCTGATGGTATGTCGACAGGCTATTCTAAACTGCTGAATGTAATTGCGAGAGATTTTGATTTTTTGAAGAACATTGCAAGTATTCTTCTTTTCGCTTTCGGCTCCTCATATCTACACGAACAAATATTTTCTCATTCGAAAAAATATTTTGAGTTCACAACGAAGTTGTTTAACAGCTAAACATGCATAATCGTGTAAAATTGAAAGCTACAAATTATGCCCCTCATATTGTCATGTTAAATGGAACGTCGCAAAGATAAGGTTCCCATTAAAATATTTAATTTTTATTTAACCATATTGAAGGAATACTTATGTTTTATGTAGTTCATTTATTTTAATAAATGTGTTTAAAATATACGTAATATAGACATAGTTTTATATATTTTTATTTTTGTTAAATGAATAGCTATATTTTGTGCTGTTTATTTTTATGTAGGTTAATAAATATATTTAAATAGTGCATAATTAATATATTTTAAAAATGTAAATATCTATTTCCTTGAACTCTATTCCTTAACTCTGTATGCTTTGCCGCTGGAATCAAATGTTTCCCAATGTGCGGAATCTTGAATCGTATTGGTAGATTGATTTGGTGCACAACAGCTGCTCTGTTACGCCCTCTAATTTATACTATACACCAGTGTTCCCCAACCTTTTTATCGCCGCGGACTGGTCAACGTTGGATAATTCTACCCCGGCCGGCTGAGGGAGAGGACGTTGATTGCTTATATTTTAGATTGTTTTATTTTAAAAATCTTATTTTAATTTTGTATTTTTAAACGTGTCTTCAGAATAAATTATAGCTTAAACAAAAATGAATATAAAGTGGTTTCTTACAAGGAACATAAAGTGATTTTCATAAGTAGCCTAAAACCAAGAAAAATATTCCGCAGTAAATAAAATGGAAATAATTTAATGTTTCTTCTGTGGACCAGTAGTATTTGATCCACGCACTTGTACTGGTGTGCGGACAGGGGGTTTGAAACCACTGCTATATACCATGCATACTGTATGTGCACTACTGTACTATAGAAATCTGTTGTCGTTGCTCATGCCATCTGTCTGACATAGTCAGATCGAGGTCCAAGAAATTCATCGTGGTAATGGGCTAGAAGTACGCTTGTCGTTGGCTTTTAGCCTTGAGCACCATTCAGGTGACAGTATGATTTAGCTTGGAGAAATTCCCGAAGAAACGATAGATGGCGACACCACCTATCTCCACATCCACAATTTAGGCATGAAACTGAATTGGAGTGAAATTTTCTCCAGTTTCCTGCACTCGTGATTCAGCCCACAAGACTTTCGGACCCATTGATTTAATGAACATGTGCTCCCCGTGTACTCGGAGGGTATTTGGCGGTATGGGCATCGAAACCAGGCCTTCCGGTGCTTAGTCCAGTGCTCTAACCACTAGGCTACCCACGGCCCCATAGAAATCTATTCATAGTATACTTTCTAGTTTAGAAAGATAGATTTTTCAGTACCATCACACCACCATTTGACTCATATTCATTATTTTCTCAATGCTACAATATTGAATCAATATCTTTGAAACAGGTATTTTATTTTTTAAAAAAAATTACATGAATCGCTCATATTGCAAAGCATCTGTAACTGAAACATCTGGTTAGAGTGCGCCATCAACTACTTTGAGAAGAGAAGTTGTACATCATCACTCAGTGATAAATTTAAAATAATGCATATTAGCCGGCGAAAATGATGCAACTTGTATTTAGACTGATGAATAAATAATAAATATAATTTAGCTAGTAGAACACTCCATAGGTGTTATTGGGTCCGACTGACCCAACTATTCCATTGAAGAGTTAAAGGTATGATAACTGTAAGGGTTGCCCATATGAAAAGTGTACAAGCACAGTACAAAGAAGGATTTTATTGGAGATCAAAAGAAATCTCTTTAGGGCTTGTAACAGAGGTCCCATCGTTTCGACAGCAGGTCTATGTTTTTACTCTAGAACAGAGATACTCAACCTGTGGCCCGGAGGCCGTTTCAGAGTGACCCGGTTATGACCTATTGTTCTTAAATAATTGAAGTTTTTAGAACAATGTACTAAAAACTTAGCGGTAAATTCTATCAATGAAGCTATCAAATCTATCAATTTTTCAATCATTTCGCTTCTTTTGATAGTAGAATGAGTTGTTTTTTTATTAATCTCCCGTCTGGTCAGCCGAAGTCAGACCTGATCAGCGAAATTTTTTGCTTTAACAAAGTCCAATACTAGAAGTGGACTATCGTGGATATCTTCCCAGTCCAGTTCAATGCAGTCCGAGATGTGCTGAGATGTTCTAGCTGGCATTCAGGGAAATAGAAAACCTCTTATTACCACCAGAAAACCTGAGACTTCTTAAATGCCCACTGACAAGTCGGGACAGACTAATGTTGGACTGTCTGTCACAAAGAAGAGTAAAACAGACAGTAGAATGTAAATAAGAGGTATGGTCATGGATGAAAAGAAATTGAATCTACTCCACAACTCAGGGAAAAAAAGCATATAAAAGTAGGTATTTTTTCTGTGTGTATGATAGAAGGGTTAGAAAAGTATCAAAATAAAAAAAAAGAGAAAATTAGAGTTTTGATATTTTGATCAATTTTGTTTTGTCCAATGCTGCTTTGGTGTTATATTGTCCCCCCATGGCCCGCGTGAAATATCTGCCATATGTATGCGGCTTGCGTGAAGTGCCTGTCATATTTATGTGGCCCACCGGGAAAATAGGTTTAGTACCCCTGCTCTAGAAAAAACATTGTTGATTTTTGAGAAAGTCCTGCCCAGCTTCTTTTAAGTCATCGTTCAAATAGAAACGTAATACTGTCTTAAGTTACCCAAAGACCTGTAAGTTACAGAGTGTTTGTTGGGTGTTCTAACATTTCTCAACAGATGTTTTTTTAAAGTTGTCTTGGTTTCAAGATGGGAGAGATGGAATCATTGCCATGGAGATCTAATGTCATATTCCCGAAAACGTTTTCGCCAACTGCTCCAAGATGTTTGACCTAAACAGTGTTCGCCATAGACAGCAACTGTTCACCGATAGATGTTCGCATTAATTTCATCTCCAGCAATCAGAAACCGTACTACCACACTTTGTTCCCATACGGAGGCATCCTCATATGGCACGACTTTACTTTCGATTAGTTTCTTCTACCACTAACAGGTTCCATTGTTAAACATCGTATACGGTGTAAACTTATTATCGTCCTTCGTGTCCCTGTTTGGTGGCTAAGCTTTTACTGCAGTCATTCTGACGCAATCGCATATGTCCACTTTTCATTTGGGCAACCCTTATAATGAAACTCGCTACTGACTTTTACTTAAACTTGGTAATATTCTGTACAATTCAAGTAGTGGTTTACATTCGATTTATCTACCGGGTGTTTTTTTTAAAGAATATCGGAGTTTTTAACGCCTTATAGTATTTATAACATATAAGTTACAATGGTAATTCATACATTGAATGAAAGTGGAACTGAAACAGTTTTATCTACAAGTTTACAAATGTTTAATGTGAGCCTCATTCGTCACACGGCACGTATCAAGTCGATAGGCGAGTTCATACCAAATTTATTTCATTGTGTCTGACGAAATTCTTGCAACATCTGCTTCCATCATGTGTCTGTGCGCCAATCACGTAATGAGAGATGCCAGTGAGGCGGTGTACAATCCTACTGCCAAATAAAGTTATTTGGTTCTCTTTCTTCCAATTGAGAAAATAGACATATTTGTAGAGCATCAAGATAGGCAGAACCAGTTAAAGTCTTGGTCGTCCCGTATTTTTCCCTTTACAAAGACAGCCAGTTGTTTCAAACTGATGACACCACTTAAGAATGTTATTATCATTTAGAGGTTGACAACCGAACTTTATAAGGAACGCTCGTTGCACAGTAATATCAGATTCTGTCGTTGCAAACTGGATAATACAAAACGCTTTCTGTAAACTAGTCGCCATTTTTCTATTAGCGCGTTGATCGGCAAGAAATGGGAAAAAAATTAACATACGTTTCACGTACACGCGCACGCATGCCAGCAAACAAAACTGTTTCAGTTGCTCTTTCATTCGATGTATATATGAGTCATACTAATATCTTATACGTAATGAATACTATAAAGCGTTAAAACTCCAATATTCTTTTAGAAACATCCAGTATTTTAAATCAAGATAACTAAAAGAAAATAATTAGTTTTGTAAGGTTTTTCTGGTTTTGAGATCCCTGGGCACTTCAAATTCAAGCTATGAATTATCATTGGAATCCCCCCCCCCCACATCCTCTTTTTAACTAAAAACGCTTTCTGGTTCAGGATGTTTCGAAGAAAAGCAGAAGGACGAGCAATAACGTGTTAAGTAATATTGTGCCTGAATAAAGTAAAACTTTTTAAATGCAATTTTTCGCGGTATTTTTTGAGAGAAACTAGCTAAAACGTAATAAAATTTCCACAGTTGTAATCTTTGTAATCTATCTCATACTAAACTATTTTGATTTAAATTTATGATTAATTCTTGTTAAAAGAATAAATTTTATAGAATTAATTGGTTCAATTTGATTTTAAGTTATTCGATCGCGTGCAGGTTTGATTAAGTATGTTGCGATAAAACGTGATAATAATGAGTAATGATCTTGATAAGTATTTCAAAGTTATTCTTGACTGCAGAATAACGAAGAAAAACTTAGTTAACCTTATTAACAGCACACTATCTATACATTTTGATACAATGAACTATTATTGCTAGTAAAGTAATTAATAAAATGTTGCAGATATAATCGTAGCGATATTCAGCATACGTTTTTTTTTTTCACAAATTTTCAGCAGGAACAGGCACATGATTTTAATGTGTTTGGGACGGTAAAACATGCACTGTTTTCCTTATTAATTATGATGAATTATAGAATAAGTCGTCTTAAATATTCGAAATGTTTATTTAAAGTTACTGATTACGCTCGAAACCGTAATTTTGCTAAAGCGTAGAAATGATTTTTTGTATACTTAGTTTTACATAAGTTAGAATATATATACGCATACAATTATTTTCATATCATTACAACAAAAAATCTATTTAAATGCAATTTTTTTGTAATAAAGTGAAGCAAAAGTTACAAACTTCAAAAACACTCCCTTTTCATGACAAATGCTTCTATAATAATGTTTTGTCTATATATACATAGGCTGACCTAGGATTTTTAAAATATATAATTTAGAAGTGGATTTACTTATATTTTAATACATCAGTAGAGAAATTTTCACAAACAAACACCGATTAGTATTGAAAGTTATCGTGATTCTTAAAATAATGTGAATTTTTCAAAATTTCTTGTTCAGCCTCTGTACAGAAGTCTTAGATATAAATATGGAAAATATTATTATTATAAGAAGCATTTTGCATGAAAAAAGAATATTTTGAAAATATATAATTTTTTCCCATTTTTTTGCCGCAAAATTCCATCAATAATTTTGTGTTCTAATAATATTCTTAAAAACAATTTTGTATGTACATTCTTTTTCAAATGATACTAAATACTAAGCAAAATGTTTCTTTTTAATTTTTTTTCAAACCGCGGTTCCGAACGGAATCACTTAAATCTTTTTCTTAATGAGCAATTATAAAACATAGAGTGTATACAGTTTAGTATAATTCTTTAATAAAACATAATTTGGAATCTATAACGATTATTTTCATGGATTTCATTGAGTAAGTAAAATCCACATGAATTGAACAGTGAAATTCCAATTATATATAAAAAATACATTACTACATTTTATCGCTATCAACATTTATATATTGTACATAGTTACAATTGCTGTTAACTCCTTAATTGCCGATTTTAAGTTGCGGGATTCGCTTCCCATTTGCACCATTTTTTACCTAGACACATAAATGCGGTGTTAGGGAGGGGGGGGGGGGGACAAATAAGTAAAATTTTTTCCGAAATAAGTAAATCCTTCGCACACAAACACTGTCAATGTCATTTTCTTCCTTTCCAAAGCATCCGAAATATTTTACTGATAGTCGCGTAAGGAAAAGAATCGTATTTTGGAGGGATGGATATATACGTCCGGGGCACATAACGCACCGGTTGAGTAAGGCGGATATATACGCCTTCTGCATTTATGGGGTTAATGAGTAGTACTAAAGCATAGAGTACATGTTTCTTATAATTATTTACTTAACATAATTTAGAATCTTCCAACTATTAATTTAATTAATTTTAATGTCGAAATAAAATTCAGATGAATTAAAAAAGTTAAGTTAGAATTTTAAAAAAGTATTTTTTGTAATTACATGCTATCGCACAAATTAATTCGCTCGTAAGAAGTCAGTCTAAAATGTTTATATCCTCAGTATTACGCAGAATTTCATTAATAATACAGCACATTTTGTAAAAAAATCCCTTTTCTCAGCAATAAATTATTATATTCGATTAAAGTATCTTTTTATATCATCAGATGTTACAAAAGAAAACACAAACACAGTACTATACTTTCTGCCAGAAAAAATTCCAACATTACTAACACATACTCGACTCAATTATCGGAATGAAAGCAACATATTTTATATCACATTACTGATATATGTTTGTACGCATCTTTTTTTTTTCTATATAGAAATGGTTTCATGTTTCATCTAATGTACTATTGCTAAATGGATTTCGAATTACTCATAAAGAAATGGAAGTACATATATACGTGTATATATGTATCTAAGGATATCATCTATCCACTATCGAGGACTCGTCAAAAAAAATGATCCAATTCTTAACACTTTCTATCTTACTTCGCAGATATTAACTGTGGTATTTGTTAGAATAAAATGAAACGCACATTTCAAAAATAATGTTCCTTCGAATTTTTATTCATTTTTTAAAATTATTTATAAACTTTTTTGATGATCTAGAAGCCTAAAAATTATAGATAAAAATATTTTCAAAAATTGAAGAAAAGATGCATTTTAGCAAATTATTCAATGTTTTTTGGTCCTAATGTATTATCGAAACCTAATGGTGACATTATATGAAACGAAGCACATGGTTGCCAATTCAGTGCGTATGACACATTGGAAATCAGGGTTGCCAACTTGGCGAGTTATTAATAAAATTGACGATCGTTGCGATAATACATAATTACCGTTTTGTTCTATGGAATCATACACCTTATTGAAATAAATGCAATAATTTTGATTCAAAAAAGAAGGTTTAAAAAAAAACTAGGTTTAGAAAAATAAAAATGGCGGATAAAGGATTAACTTTACCTAAATAATTTAATTTTTAAATACAATTTGTAATAGAACAATGTGTCGAAATTTGTATGTGCACAAGATTATTTCTAAGTATTGCTTCCTTCATAGTATTACTTGAAACTGTACCCCAAGTTAAGGTTACTAAGCTCAATAATGCAAAGTACATTGCTCAATTGTGCAAAAGCAGTTTAACAAAGAAAAATTAATTAGCAGTTAATAGGAGAACATTATTAAACATGTAAAAATTATCTGGTACGTATATATTATACACATAGTACATACATGAAATTCATACGAATAATTAATTTAATATATTTAAATGCTCATGTTTATTTCTTGTTAGTTTTTATACTGTTGGAAGAAGTGGATGTTTAATATTAACAAATTAAATTATGTTGTCAAAACACAATACTTTGAAACTAACTCTAAGTAATATTTATTGATTTAAAAGGGCCCTGAAAGAGTTAAGATGAACAAGTACTTGTGTAATACGTATCGACCAAAGAATATTATATTCTAAAAGAAAGGTTTTGCATTTAATGGAATGAAATATATTTATCGTAACTGAGATGCATTATTGAAATAAATTATTTCATCTTAAGGAACATATAATGATTTTGTATTTATTTCTATTTTATTCATGTAAACAAGCAAAATAAAATTCGCATAAGAAATTGATTCACTAAAAACTGAATTTGTGTACTTGATACGTGAAATATTTTTTGAGATGAATATGTTTAGTGTTTTGGAAATTAATTTATTGTATAAAATTCGTATTACTATAGAATGTACTAAAATCTTCTTTATAGAAAAACGTGTTTAAAAAATATATATTAATGTTTTTTATTACATTTTCCTCAACTAAATTACAAGCTAACTTATTATATCTAATAATTTCTATTTTTCATAGCAACAATACTAAAAAAATACGTAAAATGATTACGTGAGTGAAATATTAAATGTTTGGAAAGGACCTATAAGTTACTACCTCGGATTCTTAAAATACGTGTGAAAAATCGAAGCAAATACACATATGTAATAATAAACATGAAATACACACACACATGCATTTTAACACAATCCATTAAAGTGTTTTCTAAAAGAAAAAAAAATAGAGATTTATACGAATAGTGTTTTGGAAGTTTGAGAAAAAAAAAGGATTTTTCCATTACAAAACCTTTTTTAAGGGGGAAAAAAAGGGAAATTGAAAGCCTGATAGTACTACTGTTGCTACCAAATCACCACTATTTGATATTTGACTGACAAAGCATAAATTGAAATTTTTCATCCATATCTTTTAACATTTGTCAATAATAATTATAAACTGAATTTTATGAGATTTAGGCATTTTCGCTGTATAACGAAATTTTTTTTTAACGAAGAAACCTGAAATGCACATGTAATTGTACATGAAATTTTATCTAAATAGTGCATTGAAGTAATTTAAAGAAATATTTTTTTTATAAAACTAATAAAATAATTTAATATAAGAAAAAAACCAAATTCTCGTAATTAGCAGACGATTTTTACATCTGAAAAATTATCATGGTGGATATGAATAAATTTTTCTTAATTATAATTTTACTAGCAAACGATTATTTTAAAATAAATCTACTGCAATGACTACAAATATGGCTAAACTACCTTCTTCTAGAATGTTTTATAACATTTTGGTGCTAACACAAATGTGAAATTTATTATTATGGACATTTTTAAATACATAATTTTTAATCAATATTCTGCCAATAACAAATCAGAAAAAGATTAATCGTAGCAATATTTAAAAAGCAAATAATAAATATATCTTTTTACTCACATGTCAAATTACTCTATCTATCACGGACATAATTCTTCTAACATAGACGTAACTCTGGTGAGCTCTTTTTTTACGGCTTATTACCGCAGAAAATAACAATCTACACGTATTTGCCGGGGCTGTCTTATTAAAGGAATGCTTCCAGAAGAGATTTAGAGCTTACAGCTTAGTTGAGCTATAGCTATAATGCTATCTAAGCAAGTTTAGCAACAAAGCTATTATTTACGACGCAGCGGTAAATCTAACGGCGTTCAAGTTAAGAATTTCTTGGAAGGCTTAGGTTTGGAGAAATTTATTCTTTTAGATGTATTTTAAGTTATGTACTGCATTTTAAATTTATTAAATCTCTTCTTTATCGATCAAAATTTTGTTTACGGAATTGGTAAATTTAAACTCATTTTTTGTCTTTGAATGTGACAAACTAAAATAATATTTTCAAGTAATATTGTCATAATTACCATTCAAATTGTAAACGTTGTAATGCATATTAGCTAAATTATACTTCAGAAGAAATATTGCAAGTAATTTTTTAGATTTTAAGGATACATAAGTTAATTTCAACAAATTGTATACATCTTTTCATAAAATAAAAAATTTCTTACACCAAATTCCATCAAGCTTACAAAATTAAATTTTGCCTTGACGCTAAATATCTGTCCATTTTTGTATTTATGTATGTATGTATGTGTATATATATATATATATATATATATATATATATATTGGACTGGGCATTTGAAGTTTATAGGAAGAATTAAAAAGAAAAGTATTTTTATAGTAATTAAAAGAGATTTTTTCTGGGATTGATTATTCTAAATTTTAAAAATTTGGCTGTTTTAGAATGGATAATACACTTTGTTTCACCATTCATTTAGAAAAAATATATCTTTGGAATATAATACACATTTATGCTGATTTCTACAATAAATTAAAAACATTAAATAATTTTAAATACATCCGGTAGAAATACAATGTGTGTTCGAGTGATCGTAATAAATTATCTCATTTTAAGTGGACACACAATAAGGGACAATTTATAAAAAAAATGCCTACAAACAGTTGACTTAAATATTTAAACATCTCTGTTCGGTGGTAAAAAGAAACTTTCAGAGTAACACAGAATTATTTTTAGAAGTTAATACTTAACTTTAAAATATTTGCTTAAAATTACGAATTTAACTTTGACTCCCCCCTCTTTTGGAAGTTACAGAAAAATTATAACTATGGGAAGAATCTGCAAAAAATAACTTGCAGTAAAATTGTGTTTCTCATAATGTGTTAATACAGTTAGAACATTGTCCTTTTTTAAATCGTTCTCTTTGTAAAAAAAAAAAGAGTTTTTCTTTATTCCGTAATAAATTTATTTTTACATAAGCACAGTTCGAATAAATTTATATTTAAAATGGTAGTGAGTTTTTGCATGAACGTGCAAAAATTGTTAAACGTAACGATGTATTGCAAATTTGACAGTCAATTATGAGTAAAAATTCATATACAGAAAAATATAAAACTTTGTACGAAATTTAAAAAAAAAAAAAGAACTCAGATCAAGGGTATGTTTGGGGTTATTATACAAGCACTATGAATCATCCAAGAGTTTATAAATAACCCATCAAGTAATAAAATAGCTGCCATCATTTCGATAAAAGATGGTTTTATAGACAGAAAGATTGATGTTGGAATTTATCCGAAGAGTGATGTCGACAATCAATTTGTGACTTTTACAATGAATGAGAAAATAGAACTACATTATATACATGTAAATTACAGTTTTATAATTTGAACAGTGATTATAAACAGGTGTATAATTTGCATAATTAGGGTTGATCAGCCATACCCTCTAAATCAGTGGTACTCAACCTCTTTTTCTGCTCGGCCGCATACTTTTGTCAGCTATTTCAAGCGGGCCGCATAAATATGTTGGTTATTTCACCCTGGCTGCAACATGAGAATAAATGGGGGAGGGAGAATTGCCTTCAGACCAAGATAATATTGGAAATTTAAAATGTGGAAAATTGATCAAATATTGTAACTCCTGTTTTGCTTTTTTTAATTATTATTTTTTATTTATTTATTTTTTCACTAGCACTAAATTAAAAGCATTTAAGAAACACTCCTTCACAATTTATGCATCAGTAAACGGTTTCAAATGATTAATAATAGTATAACAAACTTTTCATAGGATGTCCTTGTTACCACTGTATGTGTGATATATTACCACTAACAGAACAATTTGTTGCTGCTGCAAAGATTATTCAAGAAAACCTATTTATCACCTCTTGAAAGATATTTTCGAGAAAAAGTGTCGTTGATGATTCCTGTGTTTGTCGGTATTTTTTAAATACAGCACTTTCGGGATAAATCTCAAACAATTACTAATTCATGTATGTTTTTTACTACAAAATACTCAACTTCCCAATCGTCTGGTAACGATATATTTTCTTCGAATATTTTTCGCTTCCAAGATATGAAAGATAGTTGAAAATTAGTTTCACCCATAAAATTCTCACTACTACACTGTTGTCTGTTATCGCTAGCCGTAACCGTTCTAAATAGAATAAGAATGTCAATTCGTACCCGTACGACATCGACAGCAAACAGCGAAATTAATATGTTTGATTTCTTGACAAAAAACTTCCCAACAAATGTATAATACAGTGTTCTTAAATAAGTAAATTTCTCGAAGGAATGGACCATGCCCGGGCCACTTAAAAAGACTCACTGGGCCGCAGGTTGAGTATCGCTGCTTTGAATGTTTTATTACGTTTTTTGCGTTATAATTGTGTACGAAATCAAACTTCGTGGGAAAAGATAAAATGCGAAGGCGTAGCTACAACCGTATCAATGATACGTGGCCCCCAAGCTGCAGGGGCATCAACGCGTGTAACTACGGTCCCAATAATAATGCTCTTATATGTGAAATGGGACACCGAAGGAATTTTGAACTAGTTCACTCAGAACTAGCTAAGCCAATGATAATAGGTTAATTAAAAAAAAGAAGAAGGAATAGGATTTCTGTTTTCTCTTCAAATACTTTTGCTAACAAATATTAAAATTGCTGTTTCACTTGAAGTTCAATTCCAGATAATTCATAACTAAATAAGAACTTAGTACTTAAATTTTATACTACTTGACGATCCATTTGCATTGGCTTTAAAATAAAAGTGTCAGAATTCCAGTTCAATTTATTGCATGCACAAAAAAATATTTGTATTAAAATAAAATATCAATATATAATTAATAAGTTTTGTCTGAATTTGCAAATATTTGACGTTAAAATAAATTATTTGTAAGAAAAATATTCCAACGCTTAATTGTAGGTTTCGCGCGCGCGCATGGGATATTTTGAATTATTTTTAAAAACTATTTATTTGTTTGCATCTGCTATGCTTTCAGTAAAAACAATACAATTTAACAAAAAAAATTTAAAAACAATGTTGTAAAATAATAAAAGCAATTTTTAGCTCTTTTTATTTAAAATTGTCCAATACCTTTTTTTTCACTCAAAAAATTTGTAGTATATAAAAGGCTCGGCTTTCATTTCAATATAAGATTATTTTATTAGTAAAACAAAATCATAATTATTGTTATTAAACTCCAATTTAGTTTATATTGTTGTAAAACTAAACTTGATGGCGCTTTTTTGTTAATGAACTCCATAAAACATGAATTTTATATTGTAGAGTAATGTTTTATAATGTTTTGAAAATTTTCTTTTTGAAATCCAATATTCTCTAAACATCATAGAAATTTTG
Organism: Trichonephila inaurata madagascariensis; assembly: GCA_019973955.1. Taxonomy (NCBI): domain Eukaryota; kingdom Metazoa; phylum Arthropoda; class Arachnida; order Araneae; family Nephilidae; genus Trichonephila; species Trichonephila inaurata. The sequence goes on along the minus strand of BMAV01008827.1, from coordinate 77,620 downwards.
AATCGTTCTAAGCACTTAATATCGACAAATAATTGAAAGAAATAGTTTTGCTCTATATTTAAAAATTAATTGCATATCAACTTTTTCAGATGTTTTCATTCTTTTTATTTTGAATTTTACAATTATCAGGTTATTTCTAGAAAATGATGTTTTTTTTACCACTTAGTGTACAAGTTAAAGACTGTAAAAGATAAAAGAATATTAGTCATAATAAGAGTTGGAAACTTCTCCTACAATTGCGGAAATTCAAATAACTAGCTTTACAGCGAAAGGCGTAAAGACTCAGAAATTTTTAAAACACACACAATACGCCACTAAAGGGTCACTTTGAGTTTTCGCTTAAAGGCAGCTTGCAACTGACATTTAAAATCCGATTTAATGCACTTCAACTTTCGCTTTGGAAACATTATTTTTGTTTCGGAAGAATTAAAATAGAATGAATAGAAATAAACACGACTTTGAGCGTTTGCACAAGAATAAACAACGCTTTTAAAAATAGTTCCTCTCTGTATTATGAAATCTCTGAAAATATTTTATTCGTTTTAAAATAAATTTAACAAAATAACTTCGAAGAAAAAATCTTTGCGATTCTGGAGCGTTGTATCGTAAATTAAATTATCATAGAAATAACTTGCTTTTGAATAAAATGTATACTTTCATGCATTAGTTTGAAATTGGGCTTTGGAATGCCAAAAAAACTCAGCGTCTTCTTTTCAATATTCTGTTAAGTCCTTTTGGCATAAAATAGATTTTTTTTTTTTGCTTAAGTTCTAAACTAAATGTATAGAATGATTCTGATTACGTAACGGGAGATATTGAAATGGGTGGTTTATAAATATTCACTCATGAAGACGGGTTTCTTCGATTATGTAATAGATATTCAATTATTTTATATTGAAAATATTATTTTTGTAAATATCAATAAAAATAATCACATTTTTAAACATTTTGTGTTTAATTTTAAGCAGTCATTAAATTTCTTTTCAGAAAAAAATTTGATTTTAATCTACATTTATATTCTTTAAATTTTTTTTTAAAAAAATTATATGAAACCAAATAAATATACAATATATATTAATATATATTTTATTTGCAATAATAAATGGTATAGAGCTTTTGAAATTTGAAATGCGAGATTCGTTATAATATATTATAAATTAGTGGCTTATAATTTTCGTAAATGCTTCATCTAAATATTTTATCACAATATTATTGCTGGCAATTTAGCATCAAAATACTTGTGAATTCAATAATTATTTTCATAATATTTTTAAATGATATATAAAATTGGCTAAATTTGTATCATATTAAACTTGACGAGAAATACTCTGAAAATAAAATAATATATATATATATAACTGAAAAGTTACAAAAAATATTCACAATATTCCTTAATATTCCCTTTTAGTTGTGTGTTTCTATCAAACTTATGCTATTTTAAGTTTTCTAAATTTATTAGAAATTGAATTAATTAGAATCAAGCAATTTTATTAATTAGATCCATACTAAAATATATATGAAATATTTATAAAGTATTTTTTATAGAAATGACTAAACGACTATAATAATAAGATTTTAAATGTTATTCAAAAGTAATTTACTTTTTTGAGCTCAAATGCTTTACGTAAAAATGAAGACTATTGCATTTATTATTATTATAAGTTATTAATTTGATTAATTACAAAAAAATAGATGTTCTTAAGACTGAAAAAAAGAAAAAAAAAGTTAAAACTTGCTTCAATCATAGTGATTACCATAAAATCCAGAACAATGTTTATCACTAATAACACAAACAGGTATCTAAAATTGAAATTTCTTCTGAATTACATAAAAAGCAAAACATTATATTATCTGATTTTGTTCAAAATTGAGTTTCGAAAAATCATATAAATAAATAATGTTTTTTTCATATTTTTTTTCAATAGTATCTCTTGAATTGGAGTATACAAATAAAAATGTTTTAAGAATATCATTACGACAATGAAATTTTTTAAACACATTATTTTTGGAAAAATTGAAGCGGAAAATATTTTTAGAAGATTCTTTTTTTATGGAAAATGCATCTATATGATAGTAATACTTTGTAATTTAGGCAGCTTAAAGTTCTCTACAAGGCCTCTGAAATAAGAATTTTGAAAAAGTCACATTCTTTTCAGAATTACTATTAATTAGAACTATAAATGTTGTATATTTGTTAAAATTTTAATATATTAAAACAAGAATAAACCCACATCTAAGTTATATATTTCAAAAATCCTAGTGTGGTCTCTGTAAAAAAGTGTTCGTCTATATTAGCAAAATATTATTATTATAAAAAAAATTTTCGTAAGAGGAGAATGTTTTGAAAATACGTCATGTATACTTTTGCTTTGCCAAAATTTGTATTTAAAAATATGTTTATTGATATAGTATTCTTAAAACAAATTTATCTGTTTATTCCAATTCAAATAACACTAAATATATATAAAAAAATATTCGTATATATGCTTTTTCAAAAAATCACTGTTCCGAAAGTAGTCGAAAACCTTAAGGTATCCGACTACGTTCGGAACCGTCATTTTAAAAAGGCGCATAAATGGATAATTTTCATGATATTTAGTCACACTTAGATTAGAATACACGTATAAAATTGTTTTAAGAACATTTTGACAAAAAAGATTATTTAAGTACAATACTTTGGCAAAAAAATTAACTTAGAATAACCTTTTTTCAAAAAATTCTCCTTTAGTGAAAAATGCATCTATTATAATAATATTTTGCCTGTGTATAGCTCAGACCTCTGTACAGCGGCTCAACTATGATTTTTGAAAAATTCATATTATTTTCAGAGTTACAACCATTTGAAATAATTATCGGCGTTCTGTTTCTTATAATTTCTCCCCTCTGTTGACGTAAAACATGGGTAAACCCACTTATAAGTTATACAATTCAAAAATTCTAATTGATCCTCTGTACAGAAGTCTGAGCTATATACAGGCAAAATAATATTATAATAGAAGCATTTTTCACAAAAGGAGAATATTTTGAAAATGGGTCATTCTATGTTCATTTTTTGTCAAAATATTGTACTTAAATAATTTTTTATTTTAATACTATTCTTAAAACAATTTTATATACATTTTCTAATTTAAGTGACACTAAATATCATAAATATTTTCCATCTACACTCTTTTGCAAAATCACGGTTCCGAACGTAGTCGGATACCTTCAATTAAAAAAAAGTATGACAACTATAATTTTGCATTTTTAGTGGAATTTTGCTTTAAACTTTGAACATTTTCATTTCGAAGAAGGATTTGATGACAATACGAAAGTAATTTTTCTTTACTGAGGACATAATTTCAAAAATGTATCTGTTTTATTTTTTTTTCGAAAGTTTTAAAATTATGTTAGGTAGTTAGTCTTGAAACAGCTCTAATTTACAATTAAATGCTAAATCAACGTTTCGCAAACTGTAGGGCACACCCTCTAGGAGGCATGGCAACCCTACATGGGGGCGCAAACACATCGAAAATTCGAAGGTAAAAGATTAGTTAAAAAAAATTATCAATTGACAAAAAAGAAGCAAAACAAAATACATCCTAACACATTTACATTGATATTATATACTTATAAATGTATCAGTACTGCACAATGTATTACATAATTTATAAATCAAAACTAAATTAAGAACAGGCTTAATAATGTTACTAGTGATATCCATGGGCTTGTCACATACAAAATTATAAACAAAATTTAATAATATTTTGTTAATTTGTGCGGTTTATGATTAGATTCGTATTTTAGCCTTATATTCGTCATATGCATTATTATTTCTATATATTGCTATTGTACAAAAGGGGGTGCGATGAAAATTATGAATGAAAATTGGGTCGTAAGCATTGAAAGTTGAAAAAGCCCTGTGCTAAACTTTATTTTTCCGAAATCTAGCTTAGGCTCTGTACAAAAGCCTTAACTATATATAGCAGCGTTTCTCAAACTGGGGGGCTCGAGTATATTAAAAAGTCAAAAACAAAAGATTTAAAGAAATTATTAATTTACTGTAAATAACGAACAAAATGCATTCTGACATAATAAAAAATAAAATACACATTTACACTGATATAATACACTTATAAAAGTATCTTTACTGTACAATGTATTTTATAATTAATTTAACAATACTAAGTTAAGAACAAGTTTGATAATTACCAGCAACCTTATGTGTTTGTATTAAAACTTATCTTGAATTTGTACGGTTTATAATTAATCCCTTTATTTCCGAATAAAAGTTACGCGATTAGCTCCCCAATACCACCGTTTCCCACGTAGATGCTCATATGGGATGGGTTTTTTTGGGGTGATATAGAAAAGGGATAAATAAGCAAATCCTCTGAAATAAGCAAATCCTTCGCAAACACTGTCAAAGTCTTTTTATTGCATTCCAAAGCCATGAGAATAATTTTATGGAGAATAGTGCACAGAAAAGTTTGTACTTCAGAAAGACGGATATATACGCCCAGAAAATTAATACTTTGGCCCAGCGAGACATTTATATGCACCGGTGTTATCTAAAAGACTAAAGTCGTATTGTAGCTTTAGTGTCAAAGTATAGTATTATTGAATTCAATACATTGTTATTGTATGGAGAGGGGGGGGGGGCAACTTATGATTGAATATGGGTTCGCGAATATTGAAAGTTTGTGAAACACTAATATATAGGCAACATATTATTATGAAAATATTTTTAGTAAAAGGAGAATGTTTTGAAAATATGTCATTTTTCCTTCATTAGTTGACTAAAAATTGTATCTAAATAATTTTTTTTCTTCTTTAGAAGAAAAACAAATTAGAATTACATTCTAATTGAATTAGAATACTTTCTATTTGAATTAGAATGTACATTCTAATTCAGGTAAAAATAAATATCAAAATAATTACGAATGAAATCAGATATCTTAAATGTATTTTAATCATATATTTATAAAATATTATTACAATAACAATACTAGACACATGCTTGAAAATGAATCATGCAACTAATTTGCTACGCATATATACACAAGAGAGACATTACGATTGGATAAATGCATTGTGTGGGACAAACACAGAACCTTGCAGCTGTTAGAAGGGGAAGGGAACTTCATTTGTAGAATCAACATCAAATGATTAGGACATCTGAGAGGCAAAATGAAAGGTAAACACAATTTAAGTAATCCGTATCGCCAGCTTCAGAAACAGGTAGGTGTGATAAATATCTTCTTAATAGGGGATGACAAACACTTGCATTGTGAAATAGAGTAGAAACTGAAATTCCATTAATTTTAAAAAACAAATATGTGTGGTTAGAATCGGAGAAGTCTTTGAAGTTCTTATGAATTAAATTAAAACATTGTGACCTTTAGATAAGCACAAAAGTTTTTATTTTTTACTTAACAAGAAATACATAAAAAAAAATGAAGTCAGTTCCTACTTAGATCAACAAACAAAAATTTTATATTTTAGCAACTTTTTATTAAATAGTTACCATTAATATAAATATGTATATACATAGGACAGAATCACAACATTAAGTGGTCATTCATTTTTATTCATTATCACTAAAGTATCGTATTGTCATCCAAAACAATCATGTATATAAAATTTCAGTTCAACTGAATGCTTTAACACGTGAGAAAAAACCTTTTCAAGTTTTGACACAAGTCGCCAAAA
>BMAV01008827.1:53143-68929 GCA_019973955.1 Trichonephila inaurata madagascariensis | reverse complement strand
TTACGCCACTAGTAAATAGATAGAAAACATTACAGTGGCGCGAAAGCCATTGAAATTCATGCACCGCATAAAAACTATCATACATAAAAAATCGCACAAAAAAAGACCGCACGAAAACAGGTTCGGGTGTATTTTTAGACACAAGTATGATAACATTTTTTTTTAATATTTGCTATAGATATTGAAGATAAAATTTCCATTACAAAAGTTTTATTTTATTAATAAATATGGAGAAGCATCCTTTAAGATACAATTCTTTGTTATATATATATATATATATATACCCAATTAATTTTATTAATAGTTATATAAATAAAGCTATTCAAAATAGAATTAAAATTATGAGATTGATAATAGCTCATTACTATAAAAATATTTTGTTATAGTTATCTCCATAATCTAATATTAGATTAGAAATTACTTACTATTATTTTATTCATATTTACTCTGGTGTTATTATAGTTATGCTATAATATGCAACTCTTATTAATTTTTATTTCCATTCTTTTTAATCTTTTGTTAAGTGCTACATTTCAGCTATTCTTTTGATTTAAATCTGTATTAGGGTATAGAATCTGGCAACAAATTAATGTTTCCACTCAGATTTAGCGCGAGCTTTGCATTTGTAAGTGCAATTTTTAGGTAAGTTACCTCTATCTTGTAATGGATTTAGATATTTCTATCCATTATTTCCTATTGGTTTTTGCCCAGTGTTATTTACAAAAAAGGGGGAAGGTTGGCTGGCCAAAAAATACGTTCACCCCCACTTTTATATAAATTATTTTTTATATAATAACTGTCCTAAGTCAGTAATGTTCATAACACTGCAGCATCCATTTTATATTTATTATCTCGATTGCTCTTTTGCCCTTCATTGTGTGATTTTCCTGCTGTCTATGTGTTTGTCGAATGTTATTGTTTGAATGTTATCTCTTGTTAGTAGAGAATTGGCCTATATATATATATATATATATGTAGGTTTACAAAATATTCACTGACCCTTAAAAATGTGTCAATGTAGCCTAGAGAGGACAAGAAAATAATTTAACAAACATAAAAGTTCACCACGCAGACCGATACTGTCCAGACATCTTAGAAAGTGGATCTGTTTGGTATACCGTCGAATACTTATAGAAAACCTGAACTTCGATGGCTTCTCTTCTGTGAAATAGTTTTCTTCTCACCGAAGCTTGGAATTCAATTTTTGTTGTCAGACGAACACCTACCCCTCACCCCTTCCGAGTTCCCTTCCACCAAACCAAATACATTTCAGTAAACTTAATCTTTTCGACTGAAATTCTTTAAAGTCAACCGGATACTAACAAGTTTCTTTTTTTTTTTTAAATCGGACGTGTTTCCGTAGATAAAAAAAATAGAAGCGACACAATTTTTTTTGTATATAAGCAATTTCTTTTTGGCCCGCTAGCTTAAACTTGAAACTTTCGCTCAGATTTCAATGATAGAACTTAGAAAAAATTACTTCTCTCTCACATTTTTTAATAGAAAAGTGTTTGGAGGGAGGAATCTGGTTTTATCAATTTATGTTTTTGAAATTGTTTCTTGATTTGGGGGACATTTGTTAAAAACTAGGAGAATAACTTAAGTTCACCGAAATAACATCCAATCATATTAAATAAGCATATATAATAATATGTGACATGTTTTATGTACACATATTAATACCAAATACGTTATGTTCTGAAAATTAAACCAACAATTACGTTTCCATGGAGACAAACAATACGAACGAGTTATATATAAGTTTTTATATTTTGAGAGGATGAAATTACAATATCAGCTGTAAAAGTTCTTACTTCTGTGTTGTTGGCTTAAATTTAATAACAGAATATAAGCGTTATTCTGTTCCAGAATAAGCTGAAAAATCTTAACTTTTGCGAGTACAAAGCTGCTAACAAAAACAATCGTGAATTGTCTGAATTTGTGGCTTACATAGTAACTGTAGATGGTCATGCTCAATTTAGAACTGTCATAATTGAACTAATTGTTTTTACGCCAATGAGGATTTCGATAAAGCAAAAAATACCAACTTAAGAATATACCAGTACTTTATTAAGAAAAATGATTGCCAAATTCGATGGATATTAGGGAACGATTCTCAGGAAGTAATGTGACTCAATCGATTCCCTCAGTTGACACATATGCTATTAATTAAACACCCCAAGACGTTTTATGCACCATGACCTTGCCGTTTAGGTTGTAAAAGGCATTTGTCAAAAAAGGTTTACATCTTATCTTCCGTCTTTTTGTGTTTTTGTAAGATGTGTTTTAGTATGAGGGCGGTTATGCATGTACTTTCATTTAAATATAGAGTGTCTCCGAATGCCGTTGACAAATTTTGAGGGAGGTATAGAACATCGTAAGAAGCCATAATTACATAGGAAAGCATGGGCGGAAAATTATAGGTGGCACTGTACGTGATCTCGCAAGGTCGGCACATTGGATTCCTCATTTCAGACATGGACAACGTGCGATTAACAAGAATCGTTATACGAATGCCAAGTTGGCGGATATCCACTTCAACTACGGCCCAGACAACGGAAACAGACGTGTTGCTTTTCGATTGCACGAGGAAAGATATCGAATGAAGAGACAACCGAATCAACAAACGCTCGCTCGGGTGCATCAAAACCTGGTGGAACATGGATCTTTCAGATCCACAGTTGACGACAAGCCCGTCAAATCTGAAATGGATCAGATGGCATGAATATCCATCGCTGCTGCTACGATTCGTGAAACGCCCGGTATTTTCGAACACGTCTGCCAATCCATGTAGCGTCTGTGCCGTACGTGCATACATCGCAATGGCAGCAATTTCATATACCTCCTGTAATGCTTTAACGTCATGCTTTTAGTTTATTATTGTTTTTATAATGAAGCGTTTTACACTTCATTCTTTGTTGTGGCCTTAGTGCCTTTGTGTTAGGGATGGCGATCTGAGATCAATTAAATGAAAAATTGATTTCTCGGGACAAAAAAATCGATATGTAGCACTAAATCGATTCAGTGAATCGATATTTCATCCTAAAAAATCGATATTCGATTTTTTCCAGTTTTGGTAAAACCAAAAAGTTGATAAAAACCATAAAAAAACGAAGAATTTAAACACTATTTATCGCAGGTAGTTATGCATCCGAAGCATAATCCTATACTTAACTGGCAAGAACAAATAAACTATATTTATCATCACATTCACTAAATAGCCATGATCTATATGAGTATCGTGAGATCATCTATTCCTAGTGAGCGCATTTTTTCGATTCCCGGCAACATTGCAAGTGATGAGCGGAAGCACTTGGATCCCAGTTGACTTGACAGACTGTTGCTTTTAAAAAGTTTAGATATTCAGCATTGTGCGAACTATATGCTATATAATCTATTTTCTAAACTTTTTAATGCAATTTAGAAAATATATGCCTACTTTTGTACCTGATACTTTGATATGGTAATAAAAATAATTGTAATTTTCGAATTCCCTGATTTAAAATATCCACCGATTTTACTCATAAAAGATCATTTATTATGGTATTTTTCTTGTTTTTCATAAAACGGGTTTATATTTGAATTGTAAGTACAGACTTGAAAAAAAATCAATTTTTTAGAAATCGATCTTTAAGACCTCGATTTTTTTGTGAATGAATCATCAGGTTGCGATTCGAATCGATTTAAAAATCTATCGTTTTCGGAAGGAATCGCCATCCCTACTTTTTGTCTCTTTATGTCGGCAGGGTTAAGGCCCCCCCCCCCCCCTGCTTTCCTATGTAATTATGGCTTCTCAGTATGTTCTCTATCTCCCCTCCGAGTTTGTATATGGCATTCGGGGACACCCTGAAAATTAAGTATAATTTTCATGCTATCAGCAATCTTTTTCTATTTATTCGTATTTTAAATTTATGTAGTCGTGAATATGCAGTTATGCATTTGTTGACAAATTAAGCAGCATTTGTTAAGAAAATGATGTAACTCGATGTTCCGTGATTTAAGGTATTCGACTACGTTTGGAACCGTGATTTTGCAAAAGCTCATAAATGGATAATATTTTTGATATGTAGTGTCCCTTAGATTAGAAAACGCATATAAAATTGTTTTAAGAATATTATTACAATAAAAAATTATTTAAGTACAACATTTTGAAAAATGAATGACCAGTTTTCAAAACATTCTCCCTTTATGAAAAATGCTTCTACTATAATAATATTTTGCCTGTATGTATCTGAGATCTCTGTATAGAGCCTGAACTAGAATTTTTGGAAATATATAACTTAGAAGTGGGTTTATCCATGTTTTACGACAACTGAGTGGAGAAATTTTAAGAATATAACGCCGATATTTATTTCAATAGGTGGTAACTCTGAAAATAATGTGATTTTTTCAAAAATCATAGTTCAGACTCTCTGGAGAAGTCTTTACTTTATATAAACACACACACACACACAAAATATTATTATTAAAGAAGCATTTTTTATAAAAGGAGAACGTTTTGAAAAAAGGTTATTCTAAGTTAATTTTTTGCCAAAATATTGTATTTATATTATATATATATATAAATAGTTTGTTTCGTCATAATGTCCTTAAAACTATATTTTATACATGTATTCTAATCTAAGTGACAGTAAATATCATGAAAATTATCCATTTATGCGCTTTTTTAAAATCACGGTTCCGAATGTAGTCGGTACCTGAATGAAATTACATTATCTTATTTTTTAAAATTATATTGGTCTATCTTGTTTGCATAATGAAAATGTGTTATTTTGTTCACAACATGAATAATTTGATAAGAATTATGTTCAAAAATGTCTAATTAATATTAAAAGTATTTTATATCTTACAGATTATACTATTGTCATAAAACAAAATATAATCTTAATCCAGCTAACAAACAAACATATCACAAAGCCAGAAGATTTGAAGTATTTTCCTTTAAAAAGGAATTAGTTTTAAAACGGCATTTTGATGATTCTTTTTTAAAAAATGAAGATAGTATATTTTTTTTTCAAAAACTGTTCATACATGTACTTTATTGTATTAAAAAGCATGATGTATTATTGCTTATTGTTCACTTATTCTTTCAGGATTGATAGAATAAACACATACAATGTTTACAAAATCAAACAACAACTCTGATTTAGTAATAAAAAAATCGAAATAAAAAACAGAAATACGATGGACCCAATTTTATGTATTGCGATGCATTAAGAACATTATTCATGAAAACTTTCACTTAAATTGATTTCTAAATTTTTAATAGTACTTCCGATGAGTTTCAGCTTTCAATATAGCAAATTTCTGCAAGGTCTGTTTATCCAAAAGTAAAAGTAATTTAGGAAAAGTAAGAAAACATAGAAATTTTTTTTTTTATGTTTACAAGCTATATCGTTATTAAGAAAAGTCTTGACAAAAACAATTTCAATTGTTGAATAACTAAGCAAATGAGTTCGTAGCTTGTTTTCTTAAAGCAAATTATTCTTCTGAAGAAAAACTAATAGTAAAAAATACGAGAGTGAGGAGAGGTATATAAAACTGCAGTTAAAAGTTTTAGAATAGTTTGTTTGATGAATAAATTATTTGTAGTTTTATTTCTGTAGCTTAGACAGAGCTTGCACCTAGATTTTTTTAAAATTAAAATGCATTATTATATACGCCTATATCGATAATTTATACGAGTTTATATTTTTCAAAATATGTATTCTAGTTTCCAAAAAAATAAATTGTAGTTTATTTTAATTTAAACATCTGAAAAAATATTTATCTGATAGATAAAATTGTTATTTTTGCTTGGTTCGAGATGAACATAGCATGTGAATTTTATCTATCGTGAATTATTTTTTTACATGCATTGTAAGCATTTAAGTAAAACATTGTAAAGAATAAATACATATCTAAAACATCCCTTTACATTTATTTAAAAATTGATTTTATGTTTGTAAAAGCAGAGCAAAACTGATTTACAAGTTTTCTGAATTTATTAATTGAGTGATTAAATTAATGATTGAAAAAAATTTATTAGCTTTATATTGATATAGTTTATTTTTTACATAATTTAAAGTATAAAAAAATGTGATTTAATAATTTTTGATAAAAAAATTATTGATTTTCCTATAGAATTTTTTTAGTTAGAATTCTATAAGAAATAGTTAGTTTTCTCATATTTTATAATTTGTCTTTGATTTTCTTGAATATAAATTTGCCGATATACGTTATATTTATATATATATCTCTTATTACTTTTTATTTATGTATATTACTATTGTATTAGTTCTATTATTTAAAAATTGTTTACATTTTTATTGTTTATTTTTTTAAGAATTTCTTTCTTGCATTAATTGTATCGTATTATTAATTTTATTATCAATTTTATATTTATTAGTATTCATTATGCAACTCTTTTTATTAGGTTTTTTAAATCTTTTTGTGTTATTAAGTTTATTTAGGATTATATTTATTTTATAATGAAGTACTGCCTTATTATATATGTAACAGAAAAAACTATATATAATTATATAAAATAAGAAATAAAAAATACATATACATACATCTTTACACTTTTGAATAGAGCTTTAAGAAAGCTACCGGTTCCTTGTAATGGATCTTCAAGGATCATTTTCAATAGTATTTTTCTCAGTTTTATAAACAGAAAGGGTAAAAGTTAGTTCTCAACGCAAAACTGGCTAAATTAAACTTTTATATGAATTATTAAAAGCTGTCCCCACCCCCAAATCAACATTATTTCTAACACTACAGCATCCTTAGTTTCAAATTACTAATATATGCTTGCTTCTTATTTTTACTGTTCGAATAATTTATATCTATCTAGAAGAGATTATTTAAACTATATATATATATATATATATATTATTTCTGTTTTATGAAGATTTTCTTTATCAAACTTCCTTTATTGCTTTTTTTTTTTACAAATTTTGACATAACTTGCTAGTTTTTTTTTGCATGTTACGCAAATGGTGAATATATTTTAAAAATATTTATTACATAATTGTGTATTATGCAAGAAAAAAGTTTATTTCTTTACATATATTAACTAACACATCTTGTAAAATCTACATGTTTAATCATATTTAATAATTTATATTTTAATTTAAAAGAACTCCAATATGTACCGACAAAACCTCTCGAACTAACACGTGATTTTAAACCTGACAAAGACACGGGGAAAGAAGGACAACAATTCTTACACAATGTAAAAATTTAACTACATCGTTTAATTTTTCGATTTTTTAAAAAATGTTCATACAGTTCATTAATCATTTTAAACTGCTATAAAAAAGATTAAGTTATGTTAACTAACTAAACTTAACTATTATCTCTCATAGTCGCAGTATCCTTTCACCAAAACATGTTCAATTTTTCCTTAAAAAATTCAAATTAGCGTCGAGTAGGACAAAGAGCCCAAACCATTAACCTACTTGTAATACACTATACCCTAACGGTGACACATTTTATTTTTAAATGTTGTAAACTCTCCTTTTCTAGTTTAAAGCACGACTAGAAAAATTCCTCTTTTTGAAAAATCCGTGCATTTGACATGTTTCACAGGTTATACATAATACATTAGCAGGTACCCGCTGTTCATGTTGCCAACTTTTCTTACTAAATTCTTCAACTGAGGGGCATGGTATTCTTATCCTTACGTCAACTTGAGTTTTGGGAGTAGGGGACATCTTTTTTTTTGTTTCTTTATGAACATTTTTTTTTCTTTTACTCTCGTTGAAGTTTTCTTTTCACCGAATAAATATTTAAAAACCTTTTTTTGAAAGCTGTGCAGCAGGAAGACCTACATCTTGCGATATTTTGCATCTTCGTAAACATCTCACAAACGTTGGGGGAATATCCGCTAGACGTTATTTTAAAGTTTCTTTTTGAGATCCATTCGCGTTATGGCAAGGATTTTGTGGACTTTATTCCCGGATTTACCGTATAGTTTATAATAAGAAGCATTTCAGGATCCATATCTGTATTTTTGGTATGTTTTTAACGATGCAAAGTATTATAAGTGATTTATAAAAAAGATTCTATCTCGGATTCTATCTATTTATATATCTAGCTCTCTATGTATTCCATCTAAAAGGTTACAAATCAAACAGATGGAAGTCCTTGATGGAACTTACTTTAACCTCTAGGGTATATATAAGCCCTTAAAACCTATTTTTAAATAATCATTGAATCTGGACCACGCCCATTTTAATGGCGAAAAATGTAAACAAAGTACTTCGTTTTTGCTTGAATGTATAACGTCTGATACAAACCAAAACATGTATCTTTTATTTTAAACTGAGCCTTTTATTTTTTTTATTTCCTAGCCGATTAGAAATCTCACTGTATATATTAAAATCAATTTATCTCAAAATGTAAATTTTAATGTGAGATGTATCTTTTCTGAGACACTACTGTTCACAGGTATGTAAATTTTTTATGAAGTATTTATAATGATGTCTAATATATACTAAAATGAGTTTTTTGTAAAATCTCAAAAATGTATTTTTTACAATTTTTTTAAGTGAAAAATGAGTCAAATTTCGCAATGTTTGATAAAATATTTCATAATTTATTAAAAATTTCAAAATCAGCTAAAAGCTCATTTCAGTATAATGAAAGAGGTATACTTTAATTGTATGAAAAATTTCAAGCATGTACATATAACAGATTTTGAGAAAAGGTACATCAAAAACAGCCAATTTAACATTGTCAGTATATATATATATATAGAGAGAGAGGTTTCCAACTCCCCTTAATCGAAAAACACAAGAATTCAATGTATAGACATATACTACTGCTTATATTGCTGACACAACATATATGTTATATTACAGGTAATTATATTACGTTACGTATGATGTACATGGTATGTAACTACTGTATTTACACGAATCTAAGCCACACTCTTTTTTCAATGAAAATCACCGACCACTGAAAATCGGGTGTGGCTTAGAATGGAAGGGGAAAAAGTCGTTGAATGGAGCAATTAGATCAATTGAATGTTCATATATGTATTTAACAGTTCATAATACTGATAAGATAACTGATACTGATAAATGCATTTTGAAACAAATCACAAATCCTCTTGTCATAAAAGTGAACCACAGCAAACATAATTGCATAGAAACCATTTGACAGATAGCTCCAGCTCAGCATGCATTTTATTAAAAGTAACATGTTACAAACCTAAGTTATTTGCCATCCACAAAACAATCTGCAACAACAAAAGTCACACTAATGCAGTGCTTCTCAGACTTTCTGTATTCGCAACCCAATATTCACAATCATAATTTTCATCGCGCCCCCTACATGCAGTAACAATGTATTTAATTCCATAATACTATGCCTTGACGCCAAAGTTACAATACAACGTTAAACTCTTAAGTGCCATCGGCGTATATAAACGTCTCACTCAGCCAAAGGATTAATTTTATGGACGTATATATACGTCTTTCCAAAGTATGATCTTTTTTTTGCACTGCTATCCCGAAAATTTTTCCGAAGGCTTTGGAATACAATAATAGAACCTTAACAATGTTTGCGAATGATTTACTTTTTTCAGAGTATTTGTTTATTTATTCCTTTCCTCCTCCTCCCCCCAAAAAACACCACATACTCGCGTCTACGTGAAAAACGGTGGCATTAAGGAGCGAATCTTGTAACTTTTAATCGGCAGTTAAGAGATTAATTGTAAACCGTACAAATTATAAGTATTGATAGATAAGTATTAATACAAGCCCATGGGGTCACTGGTTATTATCAAACTTGTTCTTAGCTAAGTATTGTTAAATTAATTATAAAATACATTGTACAGTACTGATAAATTTGTAAGTGTATTTTATCACTGTAAACGTGTGTTTTATTTTTTATTATGTGTGAATATATTTTCTTATTACTTCCAGTAAATTCATAATTTTTTAAAATAATCTTTTGTTTTCGACTTTTTAATATGCTCGCGCGCCCCTCGTAGTGTTATCCCGCTCCTCTAGGGGGGCGCGCCCCACAGTTTGAGAAACACTGCACTAATATTTACCTTAATTTGAACTACACGTATAAATAAAACATTTAGAACTATACAGTGTAAAAGGTTTTTGTTTCATAATAAATAAAGTTTGTTGTGTTGTTAGAATTTAGTATTATTATTTTCCTAAAAAGCACAAGTCACATTTATTTGACGGCACGTCCATACATCATGAAACACTTCTTTAGAAAAAAAATGGCCCGTTGATCCATAAATGTTCGCCACCCCTGGTATAAGTAAAGATAAATAATCAAATTACCCTCTAAAATAGTCAATCTACAAAAATACTACATATAAATGAAATAGAGAGAGAAAGAAACTATTGTTCTCTCCTCTCTCTCTCTATTTACATTTTTCCCCTCAAGGGGCTTACCTTCTTTAGGTGGGTACGGGTGTCACAGTCCCGAGGTACCCTAGTGATCTTTTCCTTTTCCTAAGGGGGTTATTATCTTTGGTAAACACGGGTGTCACGACCCCGGGGTACCCCAGTGATCCTTCTCTATTTTCGACCCTCCATCTTGTCATCCAATTTCTTCTTTTCCCGTCCAGACCACAGACCTATGAATGTTTGGCGCAGTATAGCCAAAACTGGCTCTTGCGCCATAAAACACCCAACTCAACTCAACTCAACCCAACCCTATTTACATATACCATTTACTTTGAAAGTTTAGATTCTACATTTGTTAAAACGAATTCATAAACATGAGAATCTCGAACATTTAAACATCCTTAAAGTTTAATATCACGAATTTTTCTAATTCAATTGCATTTATTATAAAATGATGTTGAAAGTTCTTACGTGTGAAGAATGTGAAAATGGGGCTCCAATTTACGTGCCATCTCATCGCCACACTACCTCTTTGCTCAAAATCATGCATTATCGTTATAAATTCATATACGATCAAACCTCTAGAAAATGAATAAATAAAACATGCACGCGCCGCACTCAAACGCTTACGCTAGTGTCTATTGATATAAAGAATGACTGAAGCGTAAAATTTTATGAATTACTGCTTTATATCAATACAAGCAGAATGGCGTTTACCGTATGTTTCCGCATATAAGCCGAGAAATTTTGGAACTTTTTTTTACGTTTAAGTAAAGGGGATGGTTTTTACACATATCTACCGATTTCGGTAAAATAAATGTGTTTTAGAAAAATCGTTATTTTTAATTATTACTTTTTAACATTTTCCGTTGTGAGAAAATAATTTTAATATTTTAACTTTTGAAGAATTTTGAATAAAACTTTTGTTCTTGAAAGTAGGGGGAGTCACATAAAATCTTTTTAAAGTTAGTGTCATAATGCAAGTTTTTGAATAGCTTTTAAAATGTACTTTAACTCGAAGGGATGTCTTAATGTATGTATATGTTCATTATGAAGTAAGTTTTCTTTCCAGGGTTGAAAACTCTGATCGACGGCCACTTGCCGGATAGGAAACTCTTTTAACGCTTATTTTCTGAATATAAATAAGAGGGTCCAGAAAGTGAGACTAACACACATAATGCACAAGCTAGTAAAGGAATTTAAATGAATTAAAGTTTCAAAAAAACTAAAAAAATACGCTTTTATAGTGAATCGAACTAAAAAGCAAAAAAATAGTTCTTAATATAAGAATAAAATGACTAACGAAAAAATTTATGTCTTTGGGGTAAGAGCGTGGGGTGCTTTGTAGTACATTTTTACACTAACTCAGCATTTCGGAATAGAACTAGTAAGAAGTTGTAACAATTAATATAGAGCACACCACGCTTTTACCCCAATGAAATAAATTTTCTCGTTAATCATTTTATTCTTTTATTAAGAATTATTTTTTGCTTTTTAGTTCAATTCACTATAAAAGCTTATCTTTTAGTTTTTTTAAAACTATAATTTATTTTTTTTAGTTCGATCTACAATAAAAGCGTGTTTTTTTAGTTTTTTTAAACTATCATTTATTCGTTGTTGAATTTATCCTTGAGTTTAGTATTTGAAGCCGAAATTACGAGGCTGCTGGAATTAGTCTTGCTCTTCAATGGATATTAATTAACGGGTCTGAAGAGTATTTATTCTATTCATTTATGAGGCCTCACACGAGTTCCGCACAGTTAAGCCGCATTCACACCAAGGCGTACAAACGTCGAGTGTTAAGCGTCTAGCCAATCAGAGACTTCTTCTCGAGGGAGAGGAAGGAATCTGATTGGCTAGACACTTAACACTCGACGTTTGTACGCCTTGGTGTGAATGAGCCTTTATAATTCAAAGATTCCGTCTCTATAGATACAGGTCAAACTAACAAAAGTGTGTTAAGAAGTATTAAATGTGTCAATCACACACACACATATCATCGCCTTTTAAACGCTGTGCAATAATGTTAATTCGTATAATCACTTCTAAGCGTATTGCTTTATAAAAGTAAAAAAATACTTAGCAGTTAGAACATAATTTTTTTTTCACATGCACGAGTCTTTCTTTTATTTCCATCTTCAGAAAAACTAGACAAATGTTTATAATATGCTTAGAAATAGCTGACGCACCCACCTTGCCCTTTCTCACATAAAAAAAACACGTTTATTTTGTTTGTTTTTTTGTATTAACCACTCGCCTATATTGCTACTAATCTTTTAGTCGTTAAATCTGGAATTATTCGCCGAGTCTGGAAATGGCAAGTGGAATTAGTCGCCCAAACTGAAAATGGTATATGCAATAAGTCGACAAATCTAGAAGAGATATAAGGAATCAATCGCCAAATCTTAAAATCCTTATTTTTGACTATCCTGATCAGGACAGTCGAAAAAAAAATTATGAAATTATTGTATTGCCATCAGTCCTTGACAAATGTGCAAAATTTCGAATTAATATGACCTTTTAAGGTAGGTAAAAATCGAGTTCAAAGATTCCGTTACATACAAGTGAAACTTATAAAAGCGTGTTAAAAAAAAATCACTGCTAGATTCAGATAAAACTACCGTCGTTGCCTTTCTATTTTCCAGTAATTTGAATAGAAAATATTTCATCATTTTTACACGTTGAGTAACATTTTCATCCTCCTAGCGATATATTTGAAAACGGCAGTAATTATTTTCTTCCAATTCGACTTATGTAAGGTACTTTGGGCAAATTTTGGATGAAAGAAAGGTACTCTTGGTTTATACACAAATCGGCCGATATTCAGAAGTATCGTTGGCCTAATTATGAGACTGCGTAACTCCACCGATGTAACTGATTTGATATAGGAGTGGAGCGCGCCAAGCGCTTTTTGGCGCGATTCTTTAATCGCGCCAAGCAGCCGTGAAACAAAACATTCCCTTTTGTTTTGTCTACGCCATGACTCAGTGCGTGCTCCACTTTTAATTTATTCCTTCGATCAGTATAATCACTATTTTTTTATATTTCATAATAAAACTAGATTTCGAAGGGAGAGGTGGTGGCAAGATTTTAACATAAAATAAATACAACAGAAAGTAATATTAATGTATGTATTACAATTCCAGACATAAATTATTTACACTATTTTAAGTGTTCATTACACAAAATTTGTAACAATGTGTTACTTTTGCTGAGCAGAGATCAGTTTAGGAAGGTGTTTTCAAAAATCGACTCGCAAGAGATTTACGGCAGTTATAAACAAAATTTAAAAAAAAATCCTTTTTATCAGCTATTACATCTACGGACTTAAAATTTAATAATTTTGTTTTTGTTTTTGTTCAGCTGAGAAATGCAAAAGCTTTTTGTTTTGTTTAATTTGCAATTCACGATTGTAATATTATCGCCTATCTTAGCGAACATAAACAACAACTTGGCGCCTAGCCCTACTGTATCAAATTAGCATCTCAGATGGAGTTACGAAGTCTGATAATTAAACCGACGATATGAGGTATTTTGTCCCGTATTATATAACAGAAATAAAATTGCTTAGTTTATACAACAGAATGCCAATGATCTCCGATTCAAGTTTTTGCTCTCTATTATCAATGGCCTGTTGTGCATTACTCTAATTTAAAGTTATATTTATTTAGTTAGTAACACAATAATGCATAGTTTAACAGGAAAGAATTATTGTACTTGAAAAGAATTAAATAATAAAACTTATCTTCTACCTACCATTTTATTTAATGATAATTTAATTTTGCACCTTGTAAATTAAAATAACTTTCTTGAAAAGTAGCTTTAACTTAACTGAAATGTAAGAACATATTTTAAAATTAAATTATCATTATTTTACCTTTATTTCACAGCTCCAAAAATGTTTTACTTTTATTTTTTTAGTAAATTGTTTGAAATGTTTCCAATTTTTAAAAGAATTTTAAGTAGTTTCTAGAATTAGAGGAAGAATCTATTAACGTAGATATATTTTATGATTTTTTCAAATTTATTTTTACTTTTTAGAGTACATTTTCCTAATTGAGTGAATTAGGGCGAAAGAACATTGTGCTGTAAATCAACTCGAGGATGAAACCATGGTCAAGTTACGAGGACGACACCTCCCGATTTTCCGCATCACGCCAATGTGAGGACTTAGAGCCTCGGCCGATTTAACATACATCAGACCCTCTGCACATAAGGCCTTCAGTAACATTAGAGCTCAAACTCATAAACCGCCTGCCGCATGTCCGTGACTATGAGCGCTAGCAATGTGGTACAATGGAGAATATTAGGATACGAGATACGAGAAGATTTTAACCTCTTAAAGACGGGGCGTTTTCGTCGCAAAGCCTAACTTAAGAAAAAAAAGCATAAATAATAAAATTTTAGTCCTAATGTCGTAATTTTTGGTACCTTTTTAGATTACAAAAGTTTTCAGTTACATTAAAACTAGAATGTAATAACGTTTTTCTTTTAACTTACATGAAATTATATTAAAAAAATATGACTTATCACTGGAAATAAATTTCGTAAGCACTATTAAATTTTTTCCAAAATTTTCATTGGCAAGACACATTTAATACACTTTCAAATTTATTAAAAATTACGACAAAGATTATTCACAAAAAGAAATAGCAAAATTAAAATGAAGATTGAGTGTGGAAAATCTTGAAGCATGGAGAAACGCAAAGTCCTACATTGTATGATTTGCAAGCATAAAATGCTTGTTGCGTTTTTTTATAATTATTTACATACCGTTTGTGACTATACACTTTGCCTTTTTTCACCCTTTTTGTTCATATTAAGGTTAGGAAAATGCCTTCAAAACAATCAAATAATAATCTGAAGTCAAGGTGTTTGAAATATAAAAAGTACGCGAAATATATCCGAAAGTAACAAAACTGTAACAGAACTGACGCTAAAACCCTAAAACACTCCACACTTAGGAAAAAGAAAATAAAAAAAAACACATTGGGAGAGTTATTAGAAACGCGGATATTTTATATCAAGTGGAAATTTTACCAGCGATTTGTTGACATTTCGATTATACCCTCCCCGCCACAGCTAATGAGTAAAATACCAAATCCAGGAAGAATATAAACAAGCTAAAGATCAGGTTACTGTAGATATGTTCACTTTCAATATAATGGACATAGGGTGCCATCTAGTGGTTATTAAAAAACGTTCCAGCTGAAAAGTCATACATGCATCACCCGGCCTACCAGAGCGTCTTTCTAAAATGCATATTTGCACCAACCGGCCTTAAAGGTACGTCCGTGATGAATGCATATTTGCACTGCCCGTCGCGAAGGATTAAATAATCAGATCACTTACGAGTAGGCATTACGCTTTCTAATTCCAAGCGACCGAATCTAACCTGATTCCTAATTGACAAATCGTCAACTTA
>BMAV01008827.1:24399-43605 GCA_019973955.1 Trichonephila inaurata madagascariensis | reverse complement strand
AACCACCCCGCGACCCCCCCCCCCCCCCCCCCAAATCCCACATACATGCACCTACGGGGAACACGGAGGCGCTGGGGAGCGTAATTTGTATCCGGCAATGAAAAAAAAGAATTCATTATAAACCGTACAAATTATCAAGAGATAAGTGTTAAATTTTGTATATAATTTTATATATGACAAGTCCAGGGTAAACTGGTAATTATTAAACTTACTCATAACTAGTATTAAATTATCTATAAAATATACATGTTGTGCAATACTTATACATTTATAAGTGCGGTGTAAATGAGTATTTTATTTTTTATTATTTCAGAATGTAATTTGTTTATTTACTTTCAATAAACAAATAATTTTTTTGTTTTCGACTTTTCAATACGTTTGTGCCCCCTTCGTAGAGTTATCACGCCCCCTTAAGAGGGCGCTCTCCACAGTTTGAGAAACGCTGTTCTAGAGTCAAATGTACACAGCATTTCATTTTTTTTTTGTGTAAATCAGTGCTTTGACTACAACTTCAATTTATTTTAACACGCAAGCTGTGGCAAGTTCGGATAATCTAATATGTTTCAAAAACACAAACAATACGTTTATTTAATTACTGAATTAATTATTCATGATTCTTACGTAGTATGGAAGCTCAGAATCTATACAATTGGGGTTCTCTTTTCTTATTTCTTTTAAAAGTCGCGCGTGCAGAATACCATTAAATAATTCCGTCATAATTTCTTTTTCTTTGGGTGCAACCGAAATGTGCTAAAGATGTCGACTTACAAGAACGAAGATTTACAACTGAAGCGTGATTAGAGAGGTGATGTTGGGAAAGGAAAGATTTGTGAGAAAATATGTATAAATGCTAATGAATAAAAACAAAAGGCACTGAAAAGAGATATATATGTTCAGAGGAGAAATATATCAAGAAAAATGTATTACATTCGTACAGAATCGTCAAAATAAAATGGGTGAGCGTTTATAGCTTTTGCGATGATGTATCGGACCTTAGAAAAAAAAAAAAAAATCACACGAAAAATTATAAGTACATTTTTTTTAAAGCTAAGGCCTTATAAGTCAGGAGCAACGAACCTTTATGGATCAACGCGCCATTTTTTCTTAAAGTAGTGTTTAGTGAGGTATAGACGTGCCGTCACATAATTTTGACTTGTGATTATTAGGAAAATAATAAAACTATATTGTAACAACACAAAAACTTTATTTTTTATGAAAAAATTCTTTTTGCACGGTATAGTTGTAAATGCTTTAGTTATGCGTGTAATTCAAATTCAGGTAAACAGTAGTGTGACTTCTATTGTTGCAGATTGTGCGTGGATGACAAATAACTTATATTAGGATTGTAAGATGTTACTTTTAGTATAATGCATGCTGAGTTGAAGTTATCTGTCAAACAGTTTTTATGTAATTAATTATGTTTCCTGTGGTTCATTTTTTGACAAGATTTGTGATTTGTTTCAAAATACCGTCTTACAGACGATGCTCTGCATGCCACTGTTCCAGAACATAAAGCACACACCGCTTTGCCGCCCCCTTTATTAAGAATGCCATATTTCTAGATTCACCAAATTTGAAAACCTCTGTTGCACTTACTATCTTGCACTTTTTGAAGTTATACTTCTTTTGGGGCGTTAGAGAAATACGATGAGGGTAAATTTTTACAATGCTCGCTCACACCGTCACGGATTCGAAAGTCCTTTGTCTAGAAATATACAGAAAGGGACAGATCATTCCCGCCGTCAAATTCTTAAAAAAAGTATTTCTCTTCACTTCCCTGAAGAAGGGAGCATCCGGGTTTGAACCGGAGACCTCTCGATCTGCAGTCGAATGCTCTACCACTGAACTATATCTCCGCGTCAGCGAACCTTTGGTTTGCGTACCGTAGGAACGGATACGAAAATGCTTTTTCTACAAATATACAGAACGGGATAGAACATTCCCGCCTTCAAAGTTAGTATCGTTCAACTCTGCTCGTGATCGCCTTTCTTCCTGGGCCCAGCTTGCCCTGCTAAAGATTTTTAGAAAGATTTTAATCTTGTTACGCCATTGAAGTATAACTTCTTACGAGAGTACATAAGTACACACACACTTTTTTGTTCTTTTGCTGAACTAGCCATGTTAAACAATAGTAAATATAACACAAAAAAACTTTAAAATACGGTTGTGTCAACGAAATTGACTATGCTATGCGTAGACAAATTTTGCATCATAAGCAACTCTTGTCCACGACGTAACCAAGGCAAGACAATAACAAACCAGTGTGCTTCCCCGTCGAACTGCGGCTAATCACTCGTATTTATTCGTAATATTTCACAGTGAACTTTGTTATCTTGAAATAAAATACAAACCATTTTGATCGCTGGCGTACCCAAAATATTGTGTCGCGTGCCATCCGTGCCATCAATGACACGCGCACCACTGGTTCGCCATTCCCGCTATAAGTGCTGTGGTGGATAATGACTCAGAGAAAACGTTAAACAAAGTTAAAACCCCAGATAGGATATATAGTGCATTAAAAATGTATTTTAATTCTCTCGATGTAAGGTATACGATTACTTGCGACAACTTTTTTAAAATAATGGATATATGGAGATTTTTTAGTGGTTTTTAGATTTATTTAGTACATTAAAAAAAAAAAGACTAAAATTAAGAATTGAAAAATAAATTATTACTACTAAAATGGGTAAAAATTGACAAAATATTGCATAAACGGGGCCCACTCTGTACAAAGAGTAAATGAACAAATTTTCAATTTTGATGTATTTATTTGCCTTTTCTTTTTGAAGTGACCTTCAGGATAAGAGATATTTTAATTTTTACAAAAACTAGAGCACTTTATTTTAGATGTTATATGAAATTGCTTAAAAAAACAGTGATTATATTCACATAAAGAACTGTAAATTTTGTAATAAGACAGTGATTGATAAATCTGAAGGTTAAAACCCTTCTACTGTTATACAGAATATACACAAAAAAATTCAGCAAATTATTTTGAAAACTTTTTGAGCAATCGCGGTCCCCGTTTGAGTTTTTCGAAAAAAACACACATTTCGAGTCAAACGCATTTTAAAGTTTGACATCTTATGTAAAGTTATGGCATCTGCTTTTACTAAAACACCTGTAGTTTTTGTTCTAGAGAATGGAAAATAAAAACCTTGGTATTTTTATGAAGCTGATAAGATGGCGTATAAAATAAAACTATAAAATAAATTTGTCCATTTTTTAAAAAAATCATGATTTTAGGTTAGTCAGATATCTTAAAAATCGAAAATAATTACTGAAAAATCCGGCGTATAACACGCACTTCTAAGATTAAAATAACATCGATATTTACGATTAATGTAATAAATACAGCTTTAAAAACATAGAGAAGACGAGCATGGAAAATAACATTCCACCATAAATCTAAGTACTGTTCATTTAAAAGAAATGCGTGACATATGACTTATAAACTTTAAACAACGAAATTTTTTATGAATTTTCTCTACCCCTCTCCCTCTTTTCTTGTGCTTTAGGATTGCAGGTTTATAAGTATACAATTTTTCAAAAGCTTCCTGCAATACTTCAAATAAATGACTTCAAAAGATAAGAGCACTGCACTTGTTCGCGTTTAACCCAGTGTTTCTTAAACTGTGGGGCGCGGCCCCCTTGGGGGAGTGACAACTCTACGAGGGGGGCGCGAGCATATTGAAAAGTCGAAAACAAAAGACTATTTAAAAAATTATTAATTTACTGAAAGTAAACAAACAATATACATTTCGACATAATGAAAAATAAAATACACATTTACACTTATAAATATATCAGTGCTATACAATTTATTTTATAATTAATTTAACAAGTTTAATGATTACCAGTGACCCCATTTGATTGTCGTATATAAAAATAAATTCAAAAATTAACACTTATCTTAATAATTTGTACGGTTAATAACTAATCCATTAACTGTCGATTAAAAGTTACGGAATCCACTTCACAATGCCAACAGTTTTCCTCGTAGGTGCGCGTATGGGATGCATTGAGGGAGGGGGCGGGGAGGAATAAAGAAGACAATAATCTGGAATAAGTAAATCTCTTTTGCAAACATTGTCAAGGAATGCCCTTTTATTGCATTTCAAAGCTTTCGGAAAAATTTTATGGATATCATGGCTAAAAAAGGTCATACTTCGGAAAGACGTATATATACGTTAGGGGAAATAAACAATTTGGCTTATATATAGCAAGACGTTTATATACGTGGTGGCAAGAGATAAAACTCATATAGTAGTTTTAGCGTCAAAGTATGTTATTCTTGCATTCAATCCATTGTTCTCGGCTCCGGGGCGCGGCGATGAAAATTATGACTGAATATTGGGTCGTGAATACGGAAACTTTGAGAATCACTGGTTTAACCTAATCATAATAATAATTTGTAATGTAATAATAGTACTTCAATTGACAATTAGTGGGCATGGTTTTGGGATCACGGATTTAGTTCAAATTTTGTAGGTGGTAGATTTAGTTTCCCTGTTGATAAAAATATATGGTTATGGGGACCACTACTCATTAATCTTTTAGATATTTGCAATTGAAAACGCAATTTACTCGAAATACAAAGCAGCAGATATTTATATCGATCCATATTTGTTACTAGAATTCATTCCTATAAGATTTTGCGCAGATTCATTGACGCTGCAAAAAAATAACTTTTACTGCTCCACAAATTAAGTTAGGGGGACTTTCTGGAAGTTCCTAACACACTTCAGATGTCTGTTACGCAAGAGATAAAATATGGGACTAACGACAAGTTGAAGTGGATGCAATCAGGAACATATTTTCCTTTTTCCTTGAATTGTTGTAACCGAATTTTCCTTCTCATAATTTTTCTCCCAATCTCTCTCTATTGATGGGACACTCCTTTTTTCGGAAATAAAGCATCGTGAGAATTTCTTTATTCAAATAAAGGAATTTAGATTACATGGGCAAGCTCTAGTTTAAAGCACAGTTATAAAAGCAATTTTTAAATTTTGCACTAGTATTGAATGTTACTAGATCAGTGCTTCTCAAAGTTGCAATACTCGTGACCCAATATTCAATCATTATTTTCATCGCCCCCCCCCCATTTAATAACAATGCACTGAATTCAATATAACACTATACTTTGACGCTAAAACTACGATACGACTTCAACCTCTTAAGCACTCCCCGTGTATATAGACGTCTCGCTAAGCCAAAGCCATTATTTCTCCAGACGTATATATACGTCTTTGCAAAGTACGATTTTTTCTGTGCACTGCTATCCGTAAAATTATTCCAAGACTTTGGAATGCAATAAAATGACGTTGACAATGTTTGCGAAGGATTTACTTATTTCAGATTATTTTTGCTTCTTTATTCCTCCCCCCTCCCCCAATACATCACATACGCGTGCCTACATGGAAAGCGGTTGGCATTGGGAAGCGAATCGTGAAACTTATGATCGGCAGTCAAGGTTTAATTATAAACTGTACAAAAATTATCAAGATAAGTGTTAATTTTTGTTATAAATTATATATATGACAAACCCATAGGGTCACTGGTAATTAATAAACTTGTTTTTAACTTATAATTATTAAATTAATTATAAAATGCATTGTGTATCACACTGATATATTTATAAGTGTATTGTATCAGTGTAAATGTGTATCTTATTTTTTATCATGTCAGAATGTATTTTGTTTGTTTACTTTCGGTAAATTAATAATTTTTTTAAATAATTTTTTGTTCTCGACTTGTCAATAGGCTCGTGCCCCCCTTGTAGAGTTGTCACGCCCCCTAAGGGGGCGCACACCACAGTTTGAGAAACACTGTACTAGATTGATAACAGATTAGTACTAAATTTTACCTACACTAGTATTATTCGTTTTACAATATATATATAACGTTAATGCTCATTAAAAAACATTCTACCTAGCGTAAAATCCGGCGTATAACATGCACTTTTAACACAAAAAATAAGATCGAAATTTAAGGGTGTTCGTTATACGCCGGGTATAGCAATGATAGCTTTGAAAATAATATAAAAAATCATGAGCATAAAGAAAAATTTCACTTCTGCACACATTGAAATACTTTTTATTTAAAAGAAATGAAATTCCTTATGAACTTAGAATTTTGTAGTTCTAAGAATAAAGTATTGTTCAAAAGCTTAAGATAATACCTGGAATAAATATTTTCAAATCATAAGAGCAGCAATGTCTAAGTTCACTTCAGATTTCTTCGTAAAAAAAAGGGGGTGCGTGTTATACGACGAATATACTCAAAAATTAAAAATTGCAGCTTGAAAGTATAGGTGCGCATTATACGCCGGATTTTACGGAATTAAATTGTGACTCAGAATTCTTATTTTGAATCACAAAGAAAATAAATGTAAGGTAAGATATAAATTTTTAATCAATCATATCTCAGCCAATAATAGATAAATTAATTATCTTAATAATTATTAAAATTACTATTAAGAAATCAAAGGAGTATGTGAAAAAATGCGATTTTATGGTAAACCCACAACTATTTGATGCGAGTTTTCATTTAGGTTCATGTTACTTCAAAATGATTATTCAGGATCAAGAAAATAAACGACAAATTTCAAAATTATTTGTTTAACTAAACTTATTTTAGATTCATGATTAGCAGTAAATTAAGGTTTAGAAATAATCAAAGAAACATTCTTTTTATATTTAATAATTCAGTATCATTTGCTGTAATATAAGATAAAATTTGGCTCCTATATAACAACATTTTTATGATTCATCTATAACAAGAACTGTGTTCCTACCTCATCTCAGTGATGGATGAGTCCATTTCGTTTCAGGGAGAATGGCGACATGACATTTTTCGTGAAATCAGTTTTATTTCTTGTATGGCTAGATCATTAAGTTTCGATATTATTATTACGCGATTTACGAATGGAAGTTTTTATTTTTATTCTTATAGTGTAACGAAAATATGATTAACAATAATAAAAGGGCAACTGTTATATACAATGTCAATATGTTATTTTTGGTACTTTTCCGTTTTGCCGTCGCAAACTCACCAAGTTGGTGTTATTGGCGACAAAACACAATACACACATAAAAAATGTCAATAAATATTAGTTCTCATTGGTTTAAGTATTATGAAAAAATCGTTACTAATAAGAAAAGACTATGGCTTTTGTTTTGGAAATGTTGATAAAAAGTTATTGTGATAAAATGTTAGCAACCGGAATATTCCGCTTGGCATCGGTTGTATCATTTTTGGCAACTGAATCGCCTGCGCCGGCGAAACAGCAAAGGGCCCTGTTCTCTTAGCAAACATGAGTCAGTAAAATTGTCAAATAACCGTAACGTAGAAGGATCTAAATGTTATCTTGCGGTAGTTGAACTATTATACTTGACATTATAGCAAATTGTAACAATTTAAACCTAATTCGCTTCTTAAAACTACATTCTATGTTAAAATAGAGGGTCATTGCGATAGATTTCTTAAGCCATTTACTGAATTAAGTGCGTCAGCAACATGGATAATAATTGCAAAAATGTCCAAAAGTAAGAAAGATGTATCAATTATTCACTAAAAGTACTCCACCCACAAACTTTTCTACAACAATTACCACAATGACATATTCCTACTTTATTCCTTTCTGCCTGACGTCACGAACTTTTAACAAATGTCTGCCCTACTGAAAAATGTTCTATTAATCTCTTGACACTCCTATCAAAAGGAACAGGCAACAGTTATCACACCATATCAGCATGGGAAGAGGATTTCCCAGCAGATGGTTCTGACAAGCTGAAAAACCGAACATTTATTTTTCATTCAACTCTTTTGCGCACTTGAATTTACAGAATGTGAAATTTTCTATTCGCCACTTTTTAAAATTCAGCAAACGTCGCCCTAGAAAAAGAAATAATAATGATAAAGATTCAGTTGGCGAACTGCTGAGATATTTTTTTTTTTCTTGTGATAAAAATTGCATCCACAAAAGAAATATTTATTTTTAGGCTTTTGAAGAGGTTGAGAGAGCTTTGTTGAAAGTAACCACCCCATCGGACTTTGGAAAGAATGCTTAAATTTTTTCTTTTTCAGTTGTTTTAAAATTTTTTGCGTAGTAGGATTCAATTTTCTCAGCTTACAATAACACGATATTATATTATGCACATTTTTAACGATTTTAAATGTATGTTACCGCGCGTAAAGTATATAATTCAGTTATTTCATAGAATAACTAGGTATTTCATAAAATAACTGGATGTCAGTTAATGTATATAAAAGATGAAGACTTTCATACTTATTCGATGAAATATAGCTAGTTATTCCATAAAATAACTAATAATACACCTTTTAAATGAAAAATAAACAATTTCAAAGGTACAGTAGAACGTCGTTTATCCGAACGTTTATTATCCGAAGCATCAAATATCCGGATCAATTTTTTTTTGTCAACTACATGTATTGTATATAAAAATGCATGGAATAAGCTGTGGCCAGATTTAGAAGGAAAACAAGATTTCAATGACGACCACAGGGAGGAGAATACCGACTTTGTCCAATCAATCCCTGGATTTCAAGAATGCGATGATGATGTAGAAACAGCTGGACGGCATGCGATGCAGAAGACAGTGGATTTCAAATGATAAATGATGACGAGTTGTGACTTCCGTGCAGAAAGAATCCGATCCTGTCGACCATAAAACGGCTGAAGACGAGAGCAACTACAGCAACGAAAGTAGCAAAAGCCCATCAATTGCTAACGCGTTTTCTGTGTTAGAGACAGCTATGGAGCAGTACGAACAACAATCAGAGTGCTTTCCTACTCAACTACTGCTGCTCAAGAGAACCACAGAACTTGCAGCGAAAAAACGAAGGTGTGCAATGATACAGCAAAAAATAACGGATTATTTTCCACAATAAAAGTAAAATTGTGACATTTTGCACCTATTTTGCTTTTTCTTCAAGCACGTTTCCCGCATGTGAGGATTTTCAATATTCGTATAGTGTCCGGTTTCGTATACTGCATGGATCGCATTCGGCTTTCGGTTATCCGAACAATCGCGTATCCGAACGATGTCCGGTCCCAATGGATT
The DNA here is from genome assembly GCA_019973955.1 of Trichonephila inaurata madagascariensis. Taxonomy (NCBI): domain Eukaryota; kingdom Metazoa; phylum Arthropoda; class Arachnida; order Araneae; family Nephilidae; genus Trichonephila; species Trichonephila inaurata. The sequence goes on along the minus strand of BMAV01008827.1, from coordinate 34,519 downwards.
AGGATAAACGACATTCTTCTGTATTTTATAAAGATCACAAATAGCTAAAACCTCTCGAAATATACATTTTATTCCTAATGCGGATGGATTAATTAATGAATAATAAGGAGAATCAGATGATATAACTTATTTTTGCTCATATTGCTAACATACGTTAAACAAAAAGAATATGTTTTGCGTTTGTTACTGGCACAATTAACTTTTCTTATCCTTGTACTTTAAGTATATCTTAATGCTATTGTAACCAATAGTCATGTCGTACTTTTTTATGTGCTTATTTAGCACTTTTTACTTCTTCTACCAAAGTTAATAATTTTTCACGAGAAAGTGCAGCACTTTTTTCCTCTCTTGTCCCACACACACACTTATTTAATAGATTCAAATCTCTCGCAGTGAATTTTTCTTATTTGCAGGATAGTCTTCCATTCTTGCAGAAGCCATTGCTTCGAAATAGGTTGAAAAAATATGTTAAGAATACAAAATGTAAAACGTTAGCATAAAACCTAAATTCTACGTGAATAAAAGCAACGGAATGAAGCCCGCACACTTCATTGCAAAGCAGCCATAAGCGGCTCAAAGCTGACTAAAAGCAGCTAGAATCGATTCAAAGAACTTTCGAGTGCTGTATATACTTTAACGATCAAGTTATCGTCATATTCTATAGAATATCTATCTTCTATAGAATATACCTAAAGTATATAAAATTCAATAATTTTATATACTTTAACTGACTTTTCTAGTTATTTGGTGAAATGCCTAGTTATTCTATGAAATAACGGACTTGACACTTTAACGCAATGCTTCTCAAACTCTCAATGTTTGCGACCCAATTTTCAATCTTAAATTTCATCCCGGCCCCTTTCACACAATAACAATGTATTGAATGCACTTTGATGTTAAAGCTACAATACGATTTCAATCATAAACCATACAAATTGTCAAGATAAATATTAAATTTTTTTATATGATAAGCCTACGTGTATTATCACTAGTACTTATTTAACTTATTCTTCACTCAGTATTGTGAGATTAATTATCAAATACTTTGTGCTGTAGTGATACAATTATAAGTATATTATATCAAGGTAAATAGGTAAATAAGTGTTTTAGTTTATTATGTCCGAATGTATATTTTGTTTTGGTTCCTTTCAGTAAATTTGTAATTTTTTGAATTCTTTATTTTTTTTACTTTTCTATATGATCGCCCCCCCCCCCTTCGTAGGGTTATTACGCTCCCCTAAGGGGCGCACCCCACAGTTTGAGAAACGCCACTTTTACGGTAACATATACCGTAAAATATGGCGTATAGCACGCACCAGCGTATAGTATACGTCCATACTTTAAAGCTGCATAATTTTTAAGTATATTCGCCGTATAACGCACACCGAAAGAACGAGAAATATTCGTGTACAATGCTGGTATATTTTTAAGCCATTTATTCGAGGTATTATCTTAGAATTTTGAAAAAACAGTTTATTTTTAGAATCAGAATCCCTAAATTTCATTAGGAATGTCGTTTCTTTTCAGTTCGATCTAAGTAGAAGTCTAATTTTTCTTATGCTGATCTTTTTTTTTTTTTTTAAATTTTTAAACGTTTTTTACTTTAATACTATTCTTAAAACAATTTTATACACATTTTCTAATCTAAGTGACACTAAATATCATAAATATTATCCATTTATACGCTTTTGCAAAATCACGATTCCGAACGTAGTCGGATACCTTAAAGTCCGTTTGTTATAAATATGAAATATAAATTTTCTCAGTTTCCTCCCGCATTTCCGCCTCCCCCTTTGCTCTCATATTAATGTTGTTTGAGTGTTTTAATTTTTTTTTATTTAACAAAAATTATTATTGTTAAAATGACTACTGATGTCTGAACCTTCTGACAAGGTAAAGTTAATAAATCCAACAACAAAAACATGCAGCACAATAAGGTAGAAACTATTTACTAATTTTAAACTACTGCTATATACTGTATCCTACTTTGATACTTATATATTACTATAATTCCTATTTGTTTGAAAATATTTATTATAATATTTTATAAAACAGTACTGCAATAAATATAGAGAAATGTGGCTTACAAAATGCTATTGCCGTAAAATCCGGCGTATAACACGCACTTTTAACACAAAAATTAAGGTCGAAATAAACGGGTGCGCGTTTAAAAATGAGAAATAATGAGAAAAAGACTAATAAACTCTGACGACTCACGTGAAATGCAATGACAATAATAATCCATCAGGAATATATAACTTACCTGAAAAAAAAAGAAAATATGATTAACTTGAATGTTATATAATATAAGATCAAACATAACAATCGCATTTTTTAAGAAAAACGTAAAACAATCTTGTGAGTATTGTAAAATTAACTATGAAACATATTCAAATATCTTGGAACACGCACATTACATATAAACACCATAAAATCCGGCGTATAACGCGCACTTTTAATACAAAAAATGAGATCGAAATATTCGGGTGTGTGTTATAACTCTGGTATAAAAACGATAGCGCTAAAAAGTATCAAGAAAAAGATGACATAAAAAAATTAGGCTTCTACATATACTTAAATACTGTTTACTTAAAAGAAATGGCATTTCTTATGAACTTAAAGGTTTGTAGTTCTAGAAGTATACTATTTTGTTTTGTGAAATTGAAATAATACCTCGAATACATTATTTCAAAACATTAGAGCATAGCGCATATACATTTCAGGTTTCTTGGTTTCAAGTTTTGACACAAGTCGCCAAAAGGGTCGCTCATTTGTCAAAAATGATGCCAACGTGAATGTGTATATTTGTAATTCTTTAAATAGTTAGTTTTAATCAATTAATTTTTATTAATTATAATTAAATTATTGTATTGTCAACCAAAATAATTATGTATCGTAAATTTCAGCTCAATTGAGCGCTTCAAAATATATTTTATTAACGATTGAAAATTCCACCATGGTAAATAAATATATAGAGTGTGCGAGGGAAATTTTAAAAACTGTTCTTTATAGAAGATCTTTTACATACTTATATAACTATCTATCTGGTAGAAACGATTACAACAAATAAAAAAGTTACCAGAGAGAAGATGGGATTATAAAATTTTATGGCTGTAATGAAACAATTAAACGTTTGCTGGTTACTAAACTGCTACATTGAATTAGAAACTCCACTGCTTCTTTCATTTCAAGATGTTAAATTGTTTGAGTAAATTGCATTTTGGCTTAGCTAATCTCCCAGCTTAAATGCTTTAGAGCACATAAAGATATACAACAATGCTTACAACTAAAAAGAATGCAATTACAGACATAGTAATTAAAATTAATCCAAGTGGATATTTTGCCCGCATATTGATTTACTTTTCCCAAGAATGTTAAATATTTCTCCATGATCAGTTAATTAATGCTTTATTTATGACAATTTTCAAAGAATTCTTCAAAGCGCTGCATTATTATTATTTTATGCTACCTCTTAAGATCTTAGATAATATTTAATTGGGTATGATTGGTAATATTTTGATATTTGTAAAGGTTATTTGATTTAGTTTTGAAAATGAAAATTACATTAATGAGTAATTAGTACAAATATACGCATAGCACAAATGGACTCAACGTTATATCATTACTGCAGTGATATTTAATGAAATACATTCCATTAAAATTTTTATCACTTGAAAAAACTTGTCAAACCTTTTCTGTAAGGCTATTTACGAAATGAAAGTACTCCTTTTTTGTAAAGAACGTTGCATTATATAATTATAAATAAAAATAACCTTTAAACATTTTAATAAATTACATTTTATTAAATACAGTCAAACCTTCATATTACGAAACTGTACATTGCGAATTTTTTTTTTTATATAAAGAACTTTTTTCTGGAACCAAGAACATTTCACGATTTTCTTCGTAAAATAACCTTCCAATAGCGAAGTGCATTTTTTTAAATAACGAACTTTTCCTCTTGAAATTCAATTGCTTTCTCTCTATTTTTAAAGTATTTCTGGACATTTCGAGTTATTCTCTCTTTTAAGCAAATTTTATGGTGGTCATAAATCTTGAACTGGTTTTATTAGATACCTAACTCGTCGAAAGCAATAGAATTCGGCGCACTTCATACAAGGGCAACCTCTATCCCCATTGTCAAGTTCACTGTAAACATCTTTGATATCCCTTTCACTCTTAGTGGAGTTGTCTCGTGTCCCCGTGTTCTTGAACTAGTCTACGTTCGTTTATAGTGTTGATCAGTCGCAATGGTAACTTAGTTTCTTGTAACTCGAAAATGTCAAAACGTAAAAATTTTGTACATCAAAGGAAAAAAATTAATTTATCAGGAAGTGGATAAAAATGTCAAGAAACTTTCCTTGCAGTTTTTCTTTCTTTTTGATAGATAAGATATATAAAATAAATATATATTAATTTACAAAAATGTGTAAATAATTACTTTTTTTAATATAAAGTGTTTATGAATTTAATTTTTTTTATGTTGTTTATCAAGAAAATTGAAAGATGAACCTCTATGTAACGAATTTTCCCTACTGTGATGTTTTTTTCAATTACTTTCTAAAACTTTTCAAATCAAACACAATTAACTCGATTATCACTACAATCAAACAATCACAGTCCGTCGTGTTAAAAATTCTCCCAAGAAATTTTATTCTTAATACAGCGAACCACGCGCAATGAGTCGGTTTATTACCGAAGGAATTCAATTTCCTTAACCCCCAAAACAGCCCACCGCTTCACTCTGGCAAAAAACCAGGGCCCGTCTCACACAAGTCCTGCTCGAGGGTCAGTCACCTTCTCTTCACAAAACAGCAACCTCTCCCTGTAGATGCGGGAACATCACCAACTCTCGAAGAATCTACCGCCAAACAGTAGTAAGACACTACACATACAACGAACTTTTTTCGGGATTTAGCGACTTTGTTAATTAGAGGTCCGACTGTATATTAAATTCTGTTAGTACACTCTTCCTTTAAAAGTAATATATGTAAGTAAAAATAATTTTGAAAAGATATTAATTACATAATTATCCATCTTCAGTGCAGTTATATATTTGACAAAAAGTACGGAAATTATAATCTTTTCAACTTAAATTTAAAGTGTAGTTTTTTAGTTAAAATTAATTTTTAACCCATTTATCTAACTCATTTAATCATTTTTACTATATCTTAATCAACTTCTGGGCAAGATTCAATTAATAGTCACAAAAATATACTTTTGATCAGTCGCATTTTTTCTTTTTCCATCTGATCTCAGACTTTCAAAGTAAAAAAATCAGCAGAAAAATTAAAGAGTTTGAAGAATTCTTATTAGTTTTTGATGATGACAAAAACATTTTGATTAAAAAAAAAAACTTAGGAAAATAACAAAATTTGTAAGATTATTTACAGACGAGTTGGAGTATACAGCTGATGTTACTTAACACGCATACCAGGGAAGCACAGATATTTTATTTTGTTATATAAGAAACTTAACCTTTCAAAGAAGCAGGTGTTATAAGTACAAAATTTAATTATTGAAAAGTTTAAATGAAAATTATTAATTTATATGCAAATAATGTAAGAAAAAAACTGTAGAAATTTCTATGATAAAATTTTAAAGAATTCAAATCGTTTGAATTTTACTATTACCAGTATACGCGTAATTAATAAAAATTGTGACTGAATTAAAAATAATAAAATTAATTAGAATGGCTGCATTGTAAAATTACTTTTCTTACAATTAATAATTTACATGATGACAAAAGCTTATAAATTTTAGATAATAAATCAAATTTATGCGTTAAGTAATCTACTTAAAACTAAATACTTTTTTTAACAGTAATAAATTTCATTTTCAAAAAATTCTTCAGATTCATTTAGCATTGGTAGTTTTTTTTATTTCTTATTTTCTTTCGCAAAATTAGAAAAAAAGGCAACAGTAAAAATATAAACTACTCATATTATTGCAAGTTAATTCCATATTTATGTTTTTGTCCCATTTTAAAAATCTTTCTAGTATAAAAAATAAATGACAAAAAAATATGAGGTATAATTAAAAAGATTAATTATCATATTATATGTTTTATTAATTGTGTAAGAATTAGTAAAATTACCTCCCAATTACGATAAATACAGCTTAAAGCAATTAATTTTACTTATTTTAGGATCATTATCATGTTGAAATTATTAGGTACGCTACTATGTTATTTTTCTGAATGAAAATCTGTTACATGTAAGAATGTTCTCTGTATACGAGTATTTATCACATTTTAAACGTTGATATAAAATTTGTCACTTTTTCATACAGATTTAAAAGTTCTTGTAATACTATATATTAAAACACTGTATACACTTGCCTCCGAAAGTCTGCGTACAGACAATCATCTTGCGTGTTTATGCTATAATTACTATTAAAATCTCGCTTTAGAAAATCAAAATACTTGTCAGCAATTCTTCAAAATTTCCCTATTCAAACAACGGCAACAAAATTCACCTAACGAGAAAAAACAAGAAGGACCACCAAATAATCGCCAACCATCCACACCAAAATGCGTACACTTACAAAATACAGCTTTTAAAGACCTTTTATTGTAAAATAATTGCACTAAATCGTGTTTTTAAGTAATTATAAGCTTCTTTTACAATTTGTTTATGATTTGAGATTTTAAAACTTTCGTGGTTCCATGACAGGCAACAGAATAGAGATCGATATATTATCGAAAGATAGATCATCATAGATCTTCAGAAAAGGGGGAACTTTTTAAAGCAATTGTTGAAATTGCTAATAGGAAACATTCGTTGATTCAAAAAAGTGTTCATAAACTACAGATCAACTAAAATTTTAACGTCCAAGCCAAGATCTGGCCGTCCGTCTGCAGTGTCACCTCGAGAATCTTGCTTTGTAATACCCTCTATAAAAATAAATCCAAGACTATAAGCTTCACAAATAGCTAATAGTGAAGCTGAGGTATTTTAAAAAAAAGTGAAAATTTAACTACAATTAAAAAAAAAAAAACTGAAAAAGGATGACTATCGTGGCTGATTTGCACTCAAGTAGCCAATCATTCTTCGAATAAACAGATCTAAGATCGAATAACAGATTGCCAAAAAACACCTAAATAGAACACATGTTTTTTTTCCATAGAAAAATAAAATATATTCAATCGAAAGTAATTTTTGTAATTTATCATCAAAAAACACAAAAATATACTTTCAAAAATTCCTGGACAGATCTTAAGAAAGAGATAATCCTTTTTAGACTATCAAACATGGAGGAGGAGGCATTATGTTTGGGGTGCATTGGAAGCCATTCGGTTGGTAATCTGGAATTCATTGAATCAACAATGTACAAAATTGGTTACTTGAACTTATTGAAGTAAAATATCAGAGCATATGCCGAGAAATTTGCGGTGGGTAATGATTTTTATTTTCAGCGGCAACATTGTGAAGTCATTATGAAGCCATGGCTGTTCTGACATGTCCTAAACCAATTCCAAATTCAACCTAGTCCCCAGACCTAAGCACAATTCCGCATTTGTGGGATTTACTCGAGTGAATAATCAGGAAGAACGTAATAACATCCAAGGAAATGCTTAAATCTGTCAGAGTAGAGGAAAGGAACAATATATCCACAGATGAAACAACTAAGCTAATTAAATACTTGCCAAATATGTTGAGAGAGTTATAGAAAGAACGGAATAACTTAAAGAGTATTAACCTTTAGTTACAATCCATTTTTGTAAAGGTTTTTCCAGTGTACGCAGACTTCTGACGCACACGATTTGTGTCATTCTCTAGTTATAAATATTTGTATTATTTTAAGTGATATTCAGGTGATGTTGCTTATACTATTTGAATTTACGACGTTAGAGGAATCAATAACAATAGTATTGATTTAGAAAGGCTTCATTTAATTAGAGATTTTATTTATTTTTTTTTTTTGTAAATAATCGACAGAAACACACAAATGTTGATTATATTATCAAAAAAAAATTGTTTTTAATTTTTATTGTAAGTTAAAGTAGAGGTTAAGTATGCAGTCTTCGTTTTAAGGGAAAATAAATTCGAATAAACTTTAAGTGTTAGAATATTGTGTTTATATATTTTTTTTTGTAAAATATTAATTTGAACAAAAAAGAGGCCAGAAGTCTATGTTTAATTAAGGCTTAATAATGTTATTTTAAGCTTTAAAGAATAAAAAAAGTGTTAAATCCTTTTTTATTGATCTTCATTTATGGTAATTGCATCGAATAATTTGAAAACTATAACCATTTACATAACTCCATTCAGTGTTTATTGATAAATTTAAATGTACAATAATAAAAAAATTTAAATGTGTTCAAATGAATTAATATTACTTAATATCAAATAATAATTTTCTTTTACATATTAAAAAAATTAACACACTTTTAAATAATTAATGAAAATTTTACAGTTGTTAAATAGTAAATAATACAATTTTAAAGAATTATTTGAATAAAACATTGATCATTCCTGGTATGATTTAATTTCTCCACCCCTCTTAAAATTTTAATCTAATTAACAACTGTTTCTTAATCATAAATTTAAAATTTAAAATTTTGAATTGTTAAACCTCAATTTTTATGGATGTTTGCAAAATTCATACAGAAATAAATAACTGTAATAATTAAAATATTTGAACAATAACAAATTTATTTAAATGCTAAAAATGTAAACTACAATTTTTAAATAATAAATTAAGTATTGAATCACACTGATAAAAAAAACTGTATTATAAATTTAACTTTACTTCTATTACATCTAAAATACTGCATGATTTTTTTTAAGGATAATTCCTGTTTTAAGTTTGAAACTGTATTATTACAGTTGTTATTTATATCTCTTCTTTTACACATTTCAGAAGTAGATAAATATTTCAATTAAATGTAACACATTTTTTCAAGGAAATAAATCAAGCTTTGAAGACTTTACACGTTAATTGGAATGCATTCAAATTTCAATTTGAATCAATATTTTGTTTACATATTTTACAAAAGATCCCACACTTAACAAAAATATTATTTTGGAGTTAACAGAGCATATTTCATTCATTAAAAAGTATTTTAAGATACATTAAATACATTTTTAACCCAACCAATTTTCATTTTCCCATCTGTCCGAAGCAATACCACTCAAAAAACGCCTTGTTCTAATGCATTAGAGACGATTGTCATCAATGTAACAAAATAAAAGGAAAAAAAAATCCCCAAAACACGCAAAGAAAAGATAAAAACTGTGTGTGTGATGCCATTACAAAATAAGCAATCATTATACTAAAACAGATCTCCCCTATCTGCAGCACAGATAGTATCTTTCTTCGCGTGCAGTATGTAATTGTGGAAACTCCCTCCAACTGATGCATGAGGTTCAACATGATCCATCATGAACGTTTACAGTTTGTCATCATAAAGTGTCGGTTCTACGATGAATGATCTATGTTTTGCTTTCAACTCAAGTGGTGAGTTGGTGTTTGATCACTACAATGTCAAGCTTGGTGATTGGAAAAGGCTGTCATGTTGCTGTGTGTCGCGGGTACACTAGAAGTTAGAAATCCAGAAAGATTTGAGAATATGGCTCAAGAAATGCTGAAATTGATGATAGATTTTTGATTGATGAATTAAACATTTCAATGCTTTAGAGTTGATGCACATATATGTGTAGAAAACATAGAAATTTTCGTATATCTATTAGAGCAGTGCTTCTCAAACTTTCAATATTTGTGATCCAATTTTCAATCATCATTTTCATCACTCTCGCCTCCCCATACAATACCTATGTGTTGAATGCAATAATAAAATGTACTTTGATGCTAAAGCTACAATACAACCTTAATTATACAAGTAATATATATATTTTTAAAGACAATTCTTAATTCGTTAGAAAAACGTACTGGCGCCATCTATTGCAGTTAGTTGTAACTTTGACATAAATAACGCAAAATAAATTTAAAATTAAGAAATAAAACTTAATAAATGAATAAATATTTGAAAAAACTGAATAAAATCAAGTGTCATCCATTAGAAGTTTAAAAAATGTATTTGAATTTGAATGGATGAATAGAAAGTATTTTATTAACGATTGAAAATTTAAACACGATATATATATATATATATATA
>BMAV01008827.1:10199-24299 GCA_019973955.1 Trichonephila inaurata madagascariensis | reverse complement strand
GAAAAATGTACAAATTATCATGATATGTATTAAGTTCTGTATATGTTACTTTGAAGTAATTTACTTTCAACCAATAGGAGGACTTACATGCTTTACTTTTCCTTTCTAATTTTTTAAACTGGGATCGATTACAATAAACATGAAACGTGTATTTTACTTTTTGGTGTGTCAAAATGTATTTTGTTTGGCTTTCTTCCAGTAAATTAAATTTTAAAATAATTTTTCATTTTCGACTTTTCGCTAAACTTGCGTCGACCGCGTAGGGTTATTACGCCAGGGAAGGCCCTCCCCACAATTTAGAATCACTGTATTAGAGCAAAATGAAAGAAACTAGAATGTTTTAACTACAATTCAGTAATTTATCGCGTTGTCAGTTAGAATCACTATGGACTTATTAAAAGTCCTTGCTGTAGTACTGAATAAACATTCTAATTACAAAGAAATATTGAGGTAACGCATGTCGCAGGTTCTTGGTAATCCCCCTATGAAAGGGAAATTTAAGTGCAATCTCCCCTATCCTTAAGGAAACCCGAACGGTTAAAAGAAAAGTAATTAATTATTTCGTTTGCGATTGTGGCAACGATATTTCTTGTAATGATTTTTTTTATTCAACTGATTTCAATTCAATTGCTTGATTTAATATAGTTTCTCTAGTAGTTGCTCTATATGTCACGTGGCTTGGGATTTTAATGAAATGAAGGAATAAAGTTTTGAAATTTCTGTTTGGAATTAAACAATATATATATATATATATATATTTTAATTTCTAATGGGCTGCAAGTTGATGTTTTACATTTGAAAACCTAGTGCATTCACCAGAAGCTAGTATCTCTTTTTAGTGCGGCACCATAAAGGCGGATACCAATCTTTGCAAGCAATTTTGTCTCCCAGTTTCCTCCTCAGAGGGAGGCACATGAGCTCTTGTGAGGCGATACCGTACTTAGGATTTTAATTTTGCCGAGAGCACCCAACCTAAACAAGCTCTCAAGGGATCTTTGAGGAATGACTTAATGAATGTAGGAATTGTCTTAAAAATTTTTTTTATTGTACTTGTTCTTGTAATAGTACTCTTAAAACAATTTTGTACGTGTATTCTAATTAGGTAACGTTTAATATAAAAAAATATATATATACATTCATACGTCTTTCGAAAAGCACAGTTCCGAATCTAGCCAGATACCATAAAGTAGGTATTCAAACTGTGGGGTAACTGTGGGTCAAACTGTAAAGTGGGTATTCAAACTGTCAACTTTCTCAAACTGTGGGGTGCACCCCCTTTGGAGGCGTGATAGTTCTACGTGAGGGGGTACATTCTGACATAATAAAAATAAAATATATATTTACCATATTACACTTATAAATGTAACAGTACAGCATATATTAGATATATATATAATTTATTTTAACAATACTAAGTTAAGATCAAGTGAAATAATTACTAGTGACACCATTGGCTTGCCATACATACAAAATTTTATACTGAACCTTGATAACTTGCACGGTTCATAATTAAAGTCGTATTGTAGCAATACAATAAGTGTATTATTGTTAAATTAAATACATTGTCATTGTATGGAGGGGGACGAAATGAAAATTATGGCGGAAAATTGGGTCACAAAAACTGAAAGTTTGAGAAGTGTTTTGTAAAGTTTTTGATATTTTTGATTATAGAATTAAACATAATGATTAGTTCAAAAAAAGATATTTTTTTCTAAAAATATCTACCTGCAGTCCCTTTTAATTTATTCTACAAAAATGATAATTTTAAGATTAGCCATGAAAACTTTCAAAAGAGAATACCTAAATCGTACAACTACGATATTGTATGCGTAACTTCTGCTGCAAGCATTTTATATTCAGAAGTACTTATTTTATATTCAAAACTCATAGATTAAGCATCCAGAATTTACGGTCTTTTCACAAGCAATTTGGAATAAACTTACTAAACCGCATTCATATTTATAAGTCAAAAAATTTGCAAAAGATAATCGATTTAGTAATCATTCTTTTTATCAAACATTTATAGAATTTTCTGCTTTGTGCACTTGATGATGTAGACACGCGATTTCGCGTGTTGCTACCCCTGGTATGAAGACATTCATACACCATGTAATTTTTGATTATTATACACAAGTAGAACCGGAACGTATTGTTGGTATATATGTACAGTTGTTTCTTTTTGTTGTGTTTTTTTTTTAAAGTTGTTCTTTAACCTGTTCTTATATGATCAATTGTTTTATTTTGTAACATACATAAATTTGACATCCATAATTTGAATATATAAGTAATAAATGTGTGCATAAATAAATCCATGCAATTTCGTTCTTTATATTAAGCATTTTTACGCATAAGTGCATGCCCATTTAAGCGAATTCAGTAACCAGGAGATTCAAATAAGTAAACATTTTGAAAGTTTATCTGTCCATAATATATGCAATTGTGAAAAAAAAAGCATATTTGATTTCTTTTTTTCTTCAAAAATTGTTAAAAGGTGTCTTTGGGATGTTAATTCTGTCTGGAGGTCTGAAATATAAGCAATTTTCAAATAGATATACTTCTTTGAAATTAAAATTAAATAATTCAAATATTTTATATATTATTTATATAGAAATGTGGCGTCTAAAAAATTAAGAATATTTAAAGTATAATCAGAATTTTAAAAATCATAAGCATATGAAAATAATATTTATTACAGAAATGTTTCTTACGTAATTTTTACGTTTCACGCGCTATTTTCTAAAATAGTAGTCTTTGATGTACAAATCTATGAAAAATTATAAAATTTATCATATTCTATCTTCTTTACCTAATTTTTGTATTATATATGTTTTTTATTTCAAAATAATTAAAAATATTTAAAATTTAAAAATGTATTTTTTTAAAACAAATTTAAAAAATATAATTTACTAGTCTATATATATGAAAATAGCTACAGAGTAATGAGGACACATTTAACTTCAAAAATCAACTTATTGCTAGTAATTAAAGCTACTATTTTAAAAAGTATCATCCGCAACGTAAAATTCCATACTTTCATGTGCTTATAATTTTGAAAATTGCGATAAAATTTGAAAAGTTTTGCGCCTTTTTGAAGTTTTATTCATTTACAAATAATGTTTACCAGATTCCGATTATTTAATTTTAATTTCAAAGAATTATATTAATTCTAGAATAAATTAACATCCAGGAGACCCCTTTTAAACGTATATTTGTATATACCGAGAGTTTTTGGAACATTTTAAAGAAAGAAGTAAGATGTTTGGAGATTATATGGATCCACGGATACGAATATGGCTCACATACGGATACGGATCTCGAAAAAAAAAATGTAGTTTACAAAAAACTCTCTTTTTACTGTTTCCCATTAACCATGTGTAAACCATTTTAATTTTTTGTTTCCTTGGATGTTTTGAGTTAAACTTTTAGTCTAAAATAAAGTCACATAAATCGGTGTCAAAATCCAAGTTTCAAACAACTTGAAAAATGTATTGTCACTCATTGGGGTAACTGAATTCCTATGATAATCATGTAGCAGTTTGTTCCTCCAAGACATAAAACATAGGTGGACGATTCTGTACCGTAAATGAATTACTTTTCCAGCTCTTTTTTACAAGCAAAAAGTTGCTCAAAAAGTGTGAGTAATTTAGATATAGTCATAATACAAAAAGGAATTTTAAATAAATGTATTAGCCTTTGATAAAGCTATGAGATACAGTGGCGCACACAAGGGGGGTGTCCTAGAGGTCCGGACCCCCCAAAGCCATTGTTTTTTTTTCAATTGATTATAATTCTAAGTATATAGTACGTAAAATTTAATTAAATATTTGTTATTACTGATTAATTTTATTAATTAATGATAATTATTAATTCAATAATTAGTTCTTTACTGTTTTTTTGTTCCCGAAAATCAACAAAATCAAAAGGAGCATGATACAAGAATGGTGGACTTTCGACCCTGTACCCCCCCTCCTTGGAAAATTTCTGTGTGCGCTACTGATCAGATATATAAATATTATCGTTGGAATTTCGAATCAGCTAATGCTATATAAAAATAATATGATTTGTATGACTATAAATCAAGATTATAAGCCAAAGGAGAAATCAAATTGATTCGCTATCTTAAATTCGTAAGACAAACAATTAAACACTTAACTGAGTATGATCCGATGGTTGAGCATTCTTCAGATCTCTTCTGGGTCAACCATATTCCCATCTAAAGCTTCCTCTCCCTTTTCATTAAGGCTTCCGAAAGTTACTTCGTTAATTTTACGTTAATAACAGCATAATGACCAACTCTAACACTCACTTTGCTAAGGTTAAAATATAACTCAAATTAGCTTAAAACCAAGTTCACTCTTCGGAAGGCGGTTTTAAACTCAAACAACAGTTAAAGAAGTATTTCCCCAAGTAAAAGGGCACACCCATCTTATATTTCGAAATATATTGTAACTTATGACAACTATTTATATATTCACGTATAAGGATGTTTCTTGTTGAAGACTATACACATCGAATTTTGTTGTAATCAAAATATTTGCAATGATACTGCAAGACGAAATTATGTTATTGTAATTTTCTTACTTTTTTTCAATTTTGGTCATTTTAACATCAAAACAAAAATATGGTTTAGCTAAACAATAAAAAAAACTGTAATATTTTGATTTAAATTCCAGTTATTTATAGTCAGGTATTCTAAACTAATCACATTGCTAAATCTACTTATAATTTAAAATCTCAATTAGATTTTTTTTAGTTAACCGATTAGTAATCCATTTAAATTATTGTCTTCTTTTTGTTTTGCTTCTAAATTAAAGAAAGAGGGACAAAAATCAGTTAAAAATGGTATCCTAATTTCAGTCATAACATTTCGAAATATGTACTATCACAGAAAATTTACCGTTTTTGAAAGAAAAGAATATTTGAAAATCCCGACATCTTAACTCGTAATTCATCATTTCAAGTGAAGATATATAAAAGAGTTTAATTTAAATATTTAAAACAATGATACTCATTCACATTCTTAGACTCTTCAAGTTGCTGAACTCATGTATTATACATAAAACTTTTAATTTCATATCACTGATTCTTCGCGCCGTTAAAACCAAGCTAAAAATTTGTAATTCAAATCGACGATATAGAAACTCACTTAAACCATGTACTTCACGCCAAAATTAATGAAACCGACTTTTCCACAATTTAAATTTCGTTTCCATGTATTTATTTCCAGGTCAAACTTCCGTACTTCCACAATGTTTCCTTTGCACCAATGACATTTGATAAACATCGGCACTTCCGTGCGAAATAGGAACCTATCCCTTTGTTTTCACCTCATTATGGATTCACCCGACATTGCAGCAGGACATGTTTCATAGCACTTAAGCTCCTTGTCATCTAGTAACTCCCTGAAAACTGCGCATTAATTCTTAGATTTCCGCTCCGATAATTGCTCTGGCTCCCTATTATAATGCGGTGGAAAACCCTGTGTTATCTTTAGGCGTTGCTGTGTTGAGTAGCTACAGATTGTATCGAGTGGGGGAGGGACTGGTGGTAAATCAGCCGGCCACGGTTGCAGTGAAAATAGAGTAATTGTAGCGTCTTCCGGTTTAAAACAAGAAAAGAAGAAAAGTTATATAACGCCTTAGAAAATAATTTTCGATAGAGATACTATTTATGCAAATGGTATAATTATTATGCTATGTATTTCGTTATAAAAACAGAATAATCATGTATTTAATGTAACGTTTTTTTTGTTTTTTTTTAATAAAGTTAAGTAGCAGAAAATAGTTTTGTACATTGTTTTGATTACTTTATTGTGAAAATTACGTTATTTTTTTATTTCTAAATTGAACGCGTTAATACATAAATTTATAAAATAAAATCAATTAAAGTTTATTGGTGAGGAAAAAATATGATTTGGAGTATTAAGCAAGACTTAATTTATCATTATTTATTCAATTTCATCTTTCGTGAAAACAGTTTACTATCACACACACACACATGTCATATTGCATTTTTACATTACTCTTTTATAAATAATTTAATATTTAATGTTTAATTTCCATGAAAATAATATGTTTTTATTTAACCCTTTATCAACCGACGGTACTTATAACTATCACTCACTTTAAAGTTACATAGAATAACCACATTTATAAGAATAATCTGAGGATACTTAGCAGGAATATTCTTTGAAATCCACTCTACCAAGATGTTTGGCAGAACGGGTTCTATGATGAGTATTTTAGAGGGGAAGACGAATAATTTTATAGCAGAAATTGAGTTGTCAGCGGATTGCGAAGATTATCATTTTTGTCGCGAAAAAATAATTAATGTCAAAATTTATGTGTCTAATTTTTTTTTGTATGTTAATGAAGACCTTAGAAAACAGTTTGACCATTTATTTTAAGTAAACAATGCATATAATTAATTTAACAGTTGAATATCTTTAATTAATTAGCTCTAACGGATTAAATTTCTCAAAGTTGAGTATTTTGTTTATGTATATCCCTTAATTTTCAATGTAGTGATCTAAAATAAAATATTGCATGAAAAAAATTGCAGTAAATTATAATGCGGTAGATAAAGAGTTAATTGGTGTATTCTTAATTATGTTTTTGTTGCTGTGGTTACTTTTCCCACGCTATCAAGAGTTATTTCAGTTAGAGGTATTTAAATTCGCCGTGATAAGGAAAGCTAGATTACTTCTGTCATTATTCGCAGCTTTGAGCCCCATGTAGATGACAGTACTATTTCACTTAGTTTCATCCTAATTTTGAGGGATAGATCTGCGGGAGCTGGTTACATGGTCTCCCAACTCTCTTTCCCTACCACTAACCTCTAGAGAGGACTTTGGCTCACCGAATATTTAGACTGTCTCATGCCTCGTAAACACTATACATTTGCTGAAATCCATACTTTTTCAGAAATTGAACTCAGACTATCAGCTCAGCCATCAGCATCATTAAAACTATCCCTTCTGGTTTTTTCGAGCTCGATTTCTAGTAACTATAATTTTCACTTGCAATTCGAAATTAATCTAAATAAATTGTTTAAAATATATAAGCTTCTTTGTATAAATGTACAGGTATTTCACAATTTTTCTAAGAAGAAATTAAAAACTGGTTTAGTGGTTAAACTAAATTTCTTTTGCAGTTTCAAATGCTTTCAACCGTTTTTAGTAGTACTGATTACATAACGTACTAACGTAATTTTACCTTAACCCTAATTTTAAATTGTATTATGTAGTACATTTAGCATAAATCTAACTCATTTTAAAGGATGCTTACAGTTTTAATAAAATGTTAAACATTTTTTGAATTATACAATATATTCTCAATGGCGATTTCTTATGAAACTGCCATTTATTAAGCAAATTCAAATAAACAAGTAAATTAAGTTCTTATAATCGAATTATAAATTTTTAAGAAAGAGTAATTTATAATTAAATCAAATCAAATCACTAAATAGACTCATATTTCACATTATAAATATATATACCCAATTGACGTTTTAAGCAGGGCGTTTCTTACTACAAAGAAAATAATGTAATTCTAGCTGTTTGCTTCAAAATAAATGGTGTCTTTTTTTAATTGACGATTTTATAGGTTTTAAAGTTCGATCGTATAATGTCTCACAGAGTAACTGAATTCTCTTAAATCTCAGACGATTCTTCTTCTTTTACTGATGCGTTGCCAAAAAACACTTTACAAAAGCAATAAAAATATCATTTAGCTAAAAGAATTGTTTTGCGTCCAGTTCCTGACAGATAAATACCAGCATTATTCGCCAAAACTTTAAAACTGTCAAGAAATTCGCATTATTTTTGTTTCCCTGATTGAACTTTGTATCATTTTGTTTGTTTTATTTTACTTTTAGCTGTTTTGTTTTCTATGCCGAATAGTTTAAATCGTAAATTCAGGATACTATTTTGGTCAATCGAGTTTCCTTCGGAATAATGTGTTAAACTCCAATATGTAACCAAAAAAAGTTTAAAAACTGAGTTTAAATTCAGTTAATCTTTTTTCGATAGCAAAAACTTTTAGCTGACTTCTAAAAATAATTCTTAAATTTTCTTCCGGAACCAATTTTTTTCCGAATATTGTGTTAATCTGTAGCATCTACCACAAAAACTACCACTGAAACAAAAACTGAAACAGTTTAAATTTAGATAATATTTTACGATAACAGTAACATTAATTGAATTCTAAAAATCGTACTAAATTTTTGTCATTATCTTGTAATTTTAGTGACATTGATGGTCTAATTTCGTTATATTTTTCAGTAAAAGGCTAGGTAATTTTTCCTTTTATTGCATTTAATTGGTACTTAAACTACTCGTATATCATCAATTGTGTGAGTTTTGAAAAAATAGACTATACGAATCTTCTTATATATGTCTAAAATTCAATCATAAAATAACATATTTTACCGTTTAAATGTTGTGTAATTTACACCGTCTACATAAATTATAAATATTTGTTAAATTATTAAAAAATAAATAAATAAATAAAAAAATAATAAAAAGCAAAAGTAAAAATTTTGAATAGTTACCTTACTTTCTCTGAAATACAACTTTTGATATATTTTTATTAACCAAATATTGAATTTTACTTATTATTATTGTGTTCTTATTAGTACGTTATTAGTTTCATAGTGTACTTTATGTCCTACATAGATAAAACATATTTTAAATACTAAATTTTTACCATAAAAGAATAAAAATCCCTTCATATCATTATTTTTCCTTCTCTTAAATATGTATAGCAATGTATTTTATCAACAAATATAGAATTTTTTCTTTATGCATTGAGTAGTATACATAATCTACATAGCATATGGAGTAGGTAAAGATAGGCTTAAAATTCTAACAAGTTTTTATTCAAAAATAAATAAATAAAGTACTTCATTTTCTATCTCTTAAAGATAACTAATAATTTATTTCATTTTCAAATATTAATTTGAGCCATTTAAATTATACATAGTTTACATAATGTACTTGGATAAGGTAGAATTTCAATTTTAATTTATAGAATAAAAAATACAAAATTTCAGAATATTTTATTTCTTCTTCATAGGTATATCAACTAAACAAAAAATATAAAATTTTACTGTTTTAATATTTTGTAGTGTATATAGATTCTTCATGGTCCTCAAAAGATAGCGAATTTGAATGTTTTAAATATATATTAAAAAAGAAATATTAGATAACAAATGTTATCTTTTTGTATGATATAAAATAATATATTTAACAAGAATAACTTTCTCGCAAAAGTATAACATTGACAACAAAAATATATGAGCCATGGTGTAGACAAAAATGCATATCGTATTTTCATGACAAATTCAAGAATATTAAAAAAATCGCTATAACGTGCATAAAAAGATATGAGATCCTGCTTATACACACGTGGCTATATATTAAGTCTAAAAAATTTTCTTGTATTTCCAAATTTCATCGATTTATTTAGATTACGTATTCAAAAAAATTATCAGCAATAAAGATGATGTTTCATTATGCGGTAGCTATAACATTTCTGTAACATAACAATATAGTGTGTGATAAGCTATCTATACTTATTCTGTTTTATAATCTATACTTATAATATCTCTTTATATAAAGAAAAAGAAATAAATTTTGAAATCGTTTATAATGATACTCTCTTAAAGAGCCAATTCAGATAAAAAAAATAAATAACTTAGATAAATGTAATGAATGCCTTTTTTTAAATTGTCACGATACGTTATATTCTCTTTAAAAAAATCGATACATGTCTTTTACATAGTAATTTTACTAAAGAATCTCATTATCAGACAGTTACGAATATGAAACTTTCCATTTAATGTTGCGTGCTGTTAAATTTAATATTGATTACTCTAGTTCTACGACACACTTTTTTAAACATATTTATATGTTCTTAAAGCTTTCATCATACAAATAAAAAAGAAACTGCATTCCGTATGCATAAGGGATACCACGATGTATTGCAAAACCTGGAAAAAGGTCGTGGTTTATTGAATGGTATAAAAACAATTCAATATTTATGGTACATATTTACATTTCTTTTTTCAAATTTCTTAGAATGTAGAGATCGATTTGTTTTATAAACTTCGGAAAGTATTTATTGACTACATATATGGTGTCCTAGACGCGTTCCAATATTTATAAGAATGATGGTATGGTATTAGGAGAAATTTATGAATCTAGTATTATTTATTATAATGTTGAAAATAATTTAGTAATATATTCTACCAAGAAACATGTCTACGGAAGAATTTTGCTAAAAATATATATTCTAAGTTGCTATGATATCAACTATTTAACGAAATGCAATAAAAACTTATATGTATGTAAATTTTCAAAAACAACTCTCTCGATGGGAAATATAACAATACCATATATTACGTGAAACGCATTTGAACTATGTGTAGGGAACAACATTTTCAATAACTAAAAGTTTCAAAAGAGATGCAGTGAAAACTGCATGTTTCTAAAACGTAAATATCACTATACATTTCAGAATTGATTGTAAAATATATATGAAGGATATGTTTTAGCATGTTTTTCAAAAGTGTTGTCTCAATAGCATAAACAATAAACAAATAAGAAAAATATGTCCAAATCAATATCGTAAATTCAAGTAATGTTTGAAATCACAATAATTTGAGTGATTTACTGTAAAATAAGATATCGAATAAAGCACGCTGTTAAAAGCACGAAAGAATTTTATTTGTTATCAGTTTGTACATAAATATCGAATTTATTTTTCGAATATAAGCCAATGTGCGCATAAACCAAAAGTGCATTTTTTCTTCAAGAACTATCCCAAAATTCGAAATTTGTATAAAAGCTGAATAAAAAAAAACAAATACAAAAAAAAAAAAAAAAAAAACAACTGGCGATTTTTCAACATGCAAAATATTGTGATGTGAATGAAATAATTTTCCATTAAAATTTCTGTAAAGTAAAACGCCCAACGCCAATGGCGATAATTTTATTTCCGATAAATCTATTTAAAGCTAACTGATTTTTTCTATCCATTTCCCATTTTGTATGCTATCAGTGCTACATATACCATCTACGCCATTATTTATTTGCAAAATTAGAGGGGAGAAAATTCGTGTGTACAGGGTGGAATGGTCTACCTAAACTGTATGTCTTGGAAGAAAAAGACACCTCATAGTGATCATATAAGCTATCAGAAATTCTTACGAGTGAAGGCAAATTTTACAATCTATTCGGTAACTTGGATTCAGGCACTGACTTTGAAAGATTTATGCAACTGTTTTTTCTTTAGAATAAAAATTCAATAAAAACACGCAAAAAGCTGAAATATTTGAGTCATTTGAGCAGGAGTAATGGAAAATATTTTTTAAAAAAAATACCTTATTTCCTTAACCACGTTTTTCCCGAGATTAGCGAATCCGTATATTAGACGAAACCTTACTTTGTATTTTAAAATAACTCCAAAAGTTCTCGACTACTACACGGAAATATACAGTAAACTAATTTTCTACCTGTATATGGTAGGGAAACATAACTTTAAATAGTTTTCCTTTTATGAAATAATGGCAAGTGTATATATGTCTTGTTAAACTCTTAATACAACCGATTAAAAGTTACTCGATTCGCTCTGCCGTACCAACGCTTTTCCCACAACCGAACCCTTTTTCAGTGTATTGGGCGGAAAAAAAGTGCACAGATAAGCAAAATCTTTGCAAACACTGCAAAGGTTATTTTATTGTATTCCAAAGCCATCAAATAAGTTTTAAACAGTGCAGCACAATACAACGAGTCGTACTTTGGATGGATGGGTATATCTGTTGACGTCACTTAACCCTCTAAGCGGTCTGCACTTAAAAGTCCTTCCATTCTGGAGATGCTTCAAAAATGCACCGCACATATTTTTTTGCTTTCAGGTGGGGTTCTCAAAAGCGGTTGAGCCGAATTTTGGAATCTTGCTTGAAGGCAGAAAAACTATCTCGGGAATGGCGGAATTTTACGTGCAGACCGCTTGGAGGGTTATAGCCCGGGTTGAGTTAGACGGATATATACGCTGGTGTCAAATAAATGTCAGAATCGTTATATTTTATCTGATGTAAAGTTTACACCCAATGTGAACTGTATTGTTAACTGAAATAATATTGTTTAAGAGGACACAGTACGATTCAATTGTCAAAAATCGGTCAAAAAATCAAATATAATTTTTTTTTAGCCTAAATTATTCTTTATAAATTTTTCTATAACCTCACAAAATTTGATAGCTCTAAACTTAAAAAACGCAGAATTACGATAGCTTTTACTTTCGTTTTTATTCTCATCCCTATGGCAAATCAAAACTTTAAACCTACTTATCTCAGAATGATAAAATAACTAGTTTGTCTTCATTTAAAATGCTAAGGCTTTTTTTCCATAGTGCCTAATGCTTTGAATTTTTTTTACCTATTGCTAATAGTACATGCAACAAAAGTTGGTATGCATTTTTGAATTAAAGCAACATTTATTTATTTTTTTAAATAATTGAACTTAGAATTTCTGCATTTTTTATGGAATTTTCAATAAGCATTCACAAAAAGAAGTATTGTACAAATACCAATCATGCTATCGCAAAACCCATACCACCTTTTGTTATACATAGTTTGACCTACTTGTAATTCAAATTTCATGCGTTCACGTAAATTTTTGTAGGATGAGTAGCTTTTTAAAATCACTTCACAAATTTTAAGTTTTTCCTTTAAAAAATTAAATGCCTAGCTTTTTTTGAAATTTTGAGCACAAACTCTGTTTTACTTAGTATACACACATAGGAGGTAATCAAAAAATTTTGAAAATCTCTAAATTAAAAAATTTTTTGTAAATCGTACCATGTCCCCTTAATCATATATCTTTAATAAATCCTTCTAATATAACGTAAGAATATTAAATGCGAAAGTATGTGTTGTAATTTACTGCTAGACTTAAAAAATAATGTATGTATAGCATTGTTGAAGCTCTTTAAATTTAAAGTACGGCAGTATATATAGGTCATAAAATTGCATGTACCATCTACCAGTACAGGCCTTAATTTCCATTCGATCCCCCTTTAGTACTATTCACCAACTGATTCCGTTGATATATATAACCTGGAAAGTACCAACATATCTTCCATGAATATGAAAACCACGTATATGTTTAAGATCCTTTCAGAACAGCTTTAAACTATTTAGCTGACATGATCGATATATTCTTAAATCCCTCGTCTCTCTTTTGAACACATAGGGGCCTTTATGAATGAATTATGTTTACGTGTTAGAAACTTTTATGGGAGATGCAGAATATTTAGGATGACCAACCTGCATTTTGAGGATTCCCAGTCTGAAGGGACAGCTGCGAATTAAATATGCTACGAATTTCTCTACAAGTCGTGATAACGGAGCCAGATCAGTCCATAGGAATTTATGTTTGATAAGTAAGGCTTTGCTCCAATAAAGCAGATTTTGTGATTCCTCAAATAGTAGGAAATGTAATTACTGCAGTGATTTTGCATTCGCTGGGGAAAGCCTCTAGACTCTGAGCGAATACTTAAAATTGCTGATAGCGGCAGAATTCTGCATATAAAGAGATTGTATAGAGATAAGTCTGAAACTGCATGTTAGACGTACAGAATGTAACTAGTGTTGAGAGCAGAAGGAATATTATTGTTAAAGTCCATTAATTGTGAAGAGTAAATTAGTTAGTATTGCAGATTTAGAATACAACTGCATTATTTTTCTCTGCCAATAATATTCTTCATTAACAAAAATATGTAACCATATCGATAAATGATCAGTTTTAATAATTGATGTCGTGATTAAAAGTTTTGACGAAATCGCAAACCAGAGATTGAAAGTTCTTCATATTGAATCCGATTTCATCAAATATACATTACTCCAAAAGTTACAGATGTAATAAAGTTTCAATTTTATGAAGCATATTTGAATTTAAGTGGCTTAAAATCACTGTGAATACTGATGGATACATAATATTCACGTATAATAAAATACGATGTACACATATGCACGTATAATAAAATACGATGTACACGTATGCACGTATAATAAAATACGATGTACACGTATGCACGT
>BMAV01008825.1:19121-83583 GCA_019973955.1 Trichonephila inaurata madagascariensis | reverse complement strand
TTTCTTTTAAGTTATATGGGCTACGTTGAGAGCGTATTTGTGAAAAAGCGTATAAATACAAATAATATATATATATATATATAATATCCCGAATTAGAATAAATTTTTTTAAAAAAATAGTTATATTCAACATGATAATTTAGCAATAAAAAAAAGTTCATTTAAAGAGCGAAGAATAAAAAAATTAAGATATTACATATTTAGATCAAATTTAAAAAAATGCTTTTTTGTTACTATATTTTAAATATATCTTCGAAAATAACGTGCTATATTTAAAATTGAATGACAAGCTAAAGTTAGACAGCAAATATATGCATTCATAATGCAAAAATACAAATTCAGCAATCTAAATACCATGCATTCTAAATGAAAATCTGTAGCACGTTATTTTTTTTTTTTGGCTTTGATAAGTAATGTATTTCAAACCATATGTATTAAATCTATTTCTAAGAGATTCCCTTCAGATTTAGAAAATCACGATTTATTCTTCAGTTTGCTTTAAGATATCCGACTACGTTCGGAACCGTGATTTTTCAAAAGCATATAAATGGATAATATTTATGATATTTAGTGTCACTTCGATTAGAATACATGTACAAAATTGTTTTAAGAATACTATTACAATAAAAAATTATTTAAGTACAGTATTTTGACAAAAAATCAACAAAAACAATCACCCATTTTCAAAATATTCTTCTTTTGAGAAAAATGCTTCTATTATAATAATATTTTGCCTGTCTATAGCTCAGACCTCTGTACAGAGGCTCAACTAGAATTTTTGAAATATATAACTTTGAAATGGGTTTATTTGTGTTTTACAACAGAGGGGAGCAATTTTAAGAAAAAAACGCCGATAATTATTTCAACGGGTTGTAACTCTGAAACAAGTGAATTTTTTCAAAAATCGTAGTTCAGACTCTCTGGAGAAGTCTTTACTTTATATAAACACACACACACAGAATATTATTATCTTAGAAACATTTTTTATAAACGGAGAACATTTTGAAAAAAGATTGTTCTAAGTTAATTTTTTGCCAAAATATTGTATTTAAATCATTTTTTTGTCAAAATATCCTAAAACCCATTTTATAGAAGTATTCTAATCTAAGTGACACTAAATATCCCGAAAATTATCCATTTATGCGTTTTTTTAAAATCACGGTTCCGAACGTAGTCGGATACCTTAAATACATAAAAATGTTATCTTACGCATGATTAACAATTTATTTGTCAAGTTTTTTTGATGATTATATAAACTGTCAATTTTTTTTTATTTCAAAATCAAATAATAAGTACAAAATAAAATGTGCTTAGTAGTTAAAAACTGATATTTTGAATTACTTGCATAAAAATTTTGACGTTCTACAGCAACTCCTTTTTAACTTGAAGTGGCTGCCTTCCAGCATGGTAGTGGTAAAGTTTGCTTCTAGTAGAGCATTATTTTCTAAAAAAATTAAGCAACATAAATAAAAAATGAATACATATTAGTAGTCCAATAATTCGTTTATGTGTGGTATAATTTGAAAGACTTTTCAAGGTCCATAAGTGTTTTCCAGTTCCTTTCCATACACCGCAAATATTACACCAGAATCTTGTTTCTTTCCTTATCTTTTTTTCCATTTGCATCATTTAATTTGAACAACAAACTTTGCCCTATCTTGTAGGCTGACGTTAATAGAGTACAAAAGTAGGAATAGTTACAAGAGTAGGATTATGAGGTATAAAATGTTGTTCAGTTATACGGGCTGGGTCATTTACTGTAGGTGGTCTGTAGGAGATTCCTTTGTCCAGAAACAGTTAGCATCATATTTATGTAAGAGATCTTCTGCAGCTTGGACTGGAAATTCTAAGAATCTAATGTGCTTCCCAACTATATCTTATAGACAAAAATGAGTTCCAGTATAAGTAAAAATAGGGTTTTACTATATTTTTCTAGTTTTCTGATTGTGTGATGAAAGGATATTTCCTGTTCAAAGCCATCTACTCCATTCTTGGTAAATTTCGCAAAAAATTACTCCATATAATACTCTGGCATAATGTTTTGGAGCACTAATGCCACGCCCGAAATTATCTTGGACATGACAGTTAAAAGAATATATAATTGTTAAATATTTTTTTAAAAAATGATAAAAATGCAGTCTCTTTCTCATTATCAAAATATAATTTAAAAATCCTTCCTTTAAAAAAAAATTGAAAACGGTAAGCAATATATAAATATGCAAATATACTGGTTATTACTGATTCTTCAAAGAATATTTTTCTTTGAAACATATCTTCATCATAACAAATATTTATGATACTTCAATATAAATACATTTTTTCTTGTTCCATAAGTCTTGAATCAGGTCGGAAATGAATTTTCAATTAAAGAAAAAGTAAGGTTTTATGCATGAATTTCTCGAAATACGAGACACAGAAAATAATAAATAGATTTAAAAATTACACATATTTGGTAAACATTGAAAAGCCGCTTACAAATCAACGCAGGAATTCTTTTCGCTTTTTTTTTTACTTTCCTTGATTTTTTTTGTTGTTACTGTTTACCTTTTGGACGACAGTAACATTAGATCATGGCCCATGAATAACATTAGATCATGGCTGGGGGCTAGATTTATATCTGTCGTTAGCTGTAGCTTTGATCCCTATACAGGTGTTACTTTCCTTGAAAAGAAGAATTCTTATCCTGAATTTTTGTCTAGAATCTGGCTTCAATGCATTTCACTTTCACGTCATTTCAAAGCATAAGTGTTAAACTCTGTGACCAGTTTTGTCTTCCCTTTTCTTGATTCTTAGAGCAAAAAGTTATATATCGGGTAAGAACACAATGAATGACCAGATTTTAAATATTTATATTTTTGGATCTATATACATATCATAATACGTGATACATAATATTAAAGAACAAGTAATATAAAAAAAGTATTTTTAGGTCAATTCCTACTTAGATGAACAAAAAAAGTTTTATTTTAGCTACTTTTTATTAAAGAGTTACAATTAATATAAATATGTATATACATATGACACAATCACAACATTACGTGGTAATTCTATTTTTATTAATTATCATTAAAATATCGTATTGTCATCCAAAACAATTATGTATATAAAATTTCAGTTCAACTGAATGCTTTAAAACGTGAGAAAAGAGCCTTTTCAAGTTTTGACACAAGTCGCTAAAATTGTCTCTAGGTCACCAAAAATGATGCCAACGCAGCTATATTTGTAATTCTTTAAATAATTAATTTTTAATCCATTAATTTTTATTAGTTATAATTAAATTATTGTATTGTCATCCAAAATAATCATGTGTATAAAATTTCAGCTCAATAGAGCGTTTTAAAATGTATTTTATTAACGATTGAAAACTCCACCAAGATAAATAAATAAATATATAGAGAGAGTGAGTTAATAGTAGGAACTGAAAAATAAACCAATTTTTTCTTTTCGCCTGCAAATTTTTGATGTATGACATTTTTGTTACACAAGAAGCATCTAATCTTAAATCTATGCCCATGAATGAGTGAGAGTTAGATTAACGTCACACTATAAAACAACACGAAGGCTATTTGTGACGGACCTCTAAATAGAAGAGTTTGAAGGCAATTACTGCTTTGAAAGTATAAATTTTATTATCTGTACATCGTTAAAAATGCAATTGATTACTGCTTTTCTGCTGTATATTGACTTTTGTGACATGCATATTTCAAGTACTTATGATTTATTTGTCCTGTACTCTCTTTGAGATTGCTCGTCTTTCTACCAGAAAGTTTCTGTATGTACCTAATAGTTAATAAATATGATTCCTGGAATAAAGCATTTTTATTTTTTGATTGACGTAATATTTATAGGTGTATGTAGATTTTTGAGACTGATTGTACATGAAAACTCCTGAAGTAAGTAAATTTATTCAACCCTTTATCTACCGACGGTACTTATAAGTACCACTCACTTTAAGTTACATAGAATAACCCTTTTTTCGAATACTCTGAAGATATTTAGCCGGAATATTCTTTGAAATCCACTCTTTCAAGATATATGGCATCACGGGTTCTATGATGAGTATTTTAGAGAGGAAGGCGTATAGTTTTATTGCAGAAACTGCTTTTTCATTTGACTGCTTTTTCAGTGGACCGCGAAGATTGTCATTTTTGTTCCGAAAAAATAGTTAATGTCAAAGGATAAATGTCTTATTTTTTGTATGTTAATGAAGCCCTTAGAAAACTATTTGACTGTTTATTTTAAGTGAACAGTGTGTATAATTAATTTTATAGTTGACTATCTTTAATTAATTAATAAGCTCTAATTAATTAAATTTCCAAAAGTTGAGTATTTTGTTTATGTATATCCCTTAATTTTAGTGATTCAAAAAAAAATATTGCTTGAAAAAAACTGCAGTAAATCATAATGCGGTAGATAAAAGGTTAACAAGCATTATATTAATCGTAATACATTGCATCTTTAAAACATTATGTAATCATTGTCAAATAATTTTTTATTAGAACAGGTTAAATATTCTTTTAACTCGAAACAAAGCTTCATATTAAAATTATGTATCAACAGATCTAAATATATAAAAGATTTATCTCTTAAGAAATATTTATCTTAATACACATAAAACTAAAATATAGAGAGAGAATATTTTAAAGTCACAACATCAAATCATTTGAAAAACAACTTCTCTATCGTAAAAATCATTCCTGTATCACGAAATCATATCGATTTGTATTCTACTATTGGAATCTTATTTTTGTTTTTATATATAGTCTAAGAAGGTAAAAATAAAATAATTAACTTCATCCAAGAAAGAAAAAGTATTGATTTTATGTGAAACCGCAGAAGAAATCGGTTAACGTAAAAAGCCGAAGTGAGATAAGAAAGGAAGTAGTTACATTTCTGTTTTCTCTCTTCTGATATTTGCTTTTCTCGCTTTCGTTAGAATCTGCCTCCGGCAATTTAGATTTTGATTCTTTTTTTCTTCTCTTTTCTTTTTCTTTTTGGAAATCGGATTCCATCTTCTATTCTTGTTATTAGGAGTTTTCTTGCGGATTTGAAAGAAGTTGTGGTAGTTTTGCATAGATAAAGCATATTGAAATACAAAAATAAAATTACTGAATTTCATAATAAAACATCAAAAAAATATTTATAAAACATTAGTGTGTTATACAGAGACATTTTTTGATAGTTGGATTAAAGAAACGATGGATATTTTTCTAAGACGTGAATATTTGCTCCTTAATTTAAGATCATTCACTAGGATTTTAAGGAGTTCAATCATTAAAATTCTTATTAGGTATCATTAAGGTATCCGACAACGTTCGAAACCGTGATTTTAAAAAAGCGCATAAATGGATAATTTTCATGATATTTAGTGTCACTTAGATTAGAATATATGTGTAAAATTGTTTTAAGGATATTTTGACAAAAAAAATTATTTAAATTTTTGCCAAAAAATTAACTTAGAAAAATATTTTTTCAAAATGTTCTCCTTTTATATAAAAAAATATTCTAAAATAATAATATTTCACACTTGCATATAGTAAAGACTTCTCCAGAGAGCCTGAACTAGAATTTTTGAAAACTTCACATTATTTTCAGAGTTACCACCCATTGAAATAATTATCCGCGTTTTTTTTCCTAAAATTGCTCCCTTCTGTTTTCGGAAAACATGGATAAACCTACTTCCAAGTTATTCATTTCAAAATTCTAGTTGAGTCTCTGTACAGAGGTCTGAACTGAATACAGGCAAAATAGTATTATAATAGAAGCATTTTTCACAAAAGGAGAATATTTTGAAAATGGGTCATTCTATGTTCTTTTTTGTCAAAATATTGTACTGAAATAATTTTTTTATTGTAATACTATTCTTAAAACAATTTTATATACATTTTTCTAATCTAAGTGACACTAAATATCATAAATAGTATCCATTTATACGCTTTTGAAAAATCGTGGTTCCGAAAGTAATCGGATATCTTAAAACAAATAAATTCTTCAACATTTTTATTTGGTTCTTCAAAATATAAAGATTTAAAGTTTTGTGTACTTAATTATATTGATCATTACAACTTCATATAATTTACTTTTCAATCTCGCACATATGTGTATCTGTGTTTTTAACTTCGAATCATTAACAGATGGAAACAATCATATGGGATCGAAAGTTTTCTTTCATACACGTTCATACTTTTCAATTTTACTACCATATGGTGAAATTTGTATTTTTTTCTAGGAGATTTTCAATGGCCGATTCGACAGGGAGCCAAAAAAGTAAGCTATTTTTCAATTCCGACTATTAGTTCATAATCTACCTATATATATGTATATCTTGTTCAAATTTTCAATCGTTAATAAAATACATTTTAAAGAGCTCAATTGAGCAGAAATTTTATATACACGATTATTTTATTACAACAATGCGGTAATTTAATTATAATCAATAAAATTAATTTATAAAAACTAATCATTCAAAGAATTATAGATACATCTACGTTGACATCATTTTTATGACGTAGTGACCATTTTGTCGACTTATGTCAAAACTTTAAAAGTTTTTTCCCCACATTTAAGGTCACTCATTTGAACAGAAATTTTCTATTCACGATTATTTGGGGTGAAGATATGATAACTTATTTATAATTAATTAAATTAGTTGGCTGAAACAAACTATTTTAAGAATTATAGATTTTGTCACGGTGGCTTCATTTTTAGCGACTAGTGTAAAAACATTAAAATATTTATTTTTCTCAAGCTTTAAAGCTATCAGCTGAACTGAAGTTTTATGTACACGATATTTTTAGATTACAATATTATACTTTAATGATAATTAATAAAAATTATTTGCCACTTAAAATTGTGATTCTGTCATATACATATACATATTTATATTAATTGTAATTATTTGATAAAAAGTAACTAAAATAATTTTTTTTTGTTGACTTAAGTAGGAATTGAATTTAAAAAAATTTATATTACTTGTTTATTACGTAACTAAAACTTTTCAACTTCCTATTTTTTTTATTTGATGTAGATGGTTTCCAAGAGTTCATAGATCATATAATCTTTACACTTTTAACAGTTGTAATATTCTAATTAGATTCTAATTAGAGAAGTAACTAGACTTCGATGGTTATTTGATTATAGGTGGAAAAGAGATTCAAACTGAAATTCTGTGTAAAATATCATTTTTTATGACGATGAGGGCCTATTTTTTTATTTATAATACACTTAATTTTAAGTAAGAATATATATATTTTTTCTATATTCTAGGCAACAAGAAAAAAAAATTTAAAAATACATAACATTTACATAGTACCTTGCTTTTATCGTCATATTTTGTGCTAATTCGAGATGGATCTGGTTTATTTATAACTGGCTACAAATAAAAAATTTTCTTTTCAATCTAAGTTTTAATTCATGCACATTTATTTTAAGAAACTTTATATAATTATTGTTATATTCTGATTTAGAATATTTAACTTGGAAAAAAGTAGATGAAATTTTGAATTAAATCGATTGTATTTCTGATGATCCAAGGGAAGCGAATTCTGAAGAATTAGCATTGCATAGGTACTTTCAAGCTCCTTCGTAAAAAAGGGTGTGCGCATTATACGGCGAATATACCTAAAAACTAAAAAAAAGTGCAGCTTAAAAGTATGGGGGCGTGTTATACACCAGATTTTATGGTATTTGTGATCGATATATTTATTCATCAATTTTATTAGCACTTAAGAAATGTAATGAGTTAAGTTCCAAATCAGATTCTGAAAAAATATTAGAAATCGTTGATTGTATCATTTATTTAGTGTTTCTTCAAAAATACACTATGGAAATAACAATCGTTGTTTTTAAGGTATTTTCTTCATATAATCTTTTTATGATTGAAATAAACTTATTAGTGAGTAAGTAAATACTTATAAATTTCACACTCTAAGGCAACGCAAGGGCTATTGGCGACGGTCCTCGTAATTCTGAGCAACGGTCAAGCGACAAGTTCGATACAAGAGCCGGCAACTCTTGTGTTAACTTCCGCATTACACCAATTTGAGGCTTGCCAGATTTTAAAGGCACCCGCGACTCAGCATTGCCAACCACGAGTTCGTGGCCATGAACACTGGGTTTCCGAGGCCACCATAAATTTGTTAGTGATTCTTTAAGGTGGAAAAAAAATTATAAGAGAATATAATGCATAATACATTTTGAATATAAGATATAATATAAGAATATAATTTGAAAATAATTCATGTCCTGACGGCAATGCTCTCTCTTACTTTTAGTAGCTTCATTTCATGGAATTCTTGTTTAAATATAGTAGCTTCATTTCATGGAATTTTTCTTTAATTTTTGTAGTTTCATTTCATGGAATTTGTATTTAATTTTTGTAGCAACATTTCATGGAATTTTTATTTAACTTTTGCGGCTTCATTCCATTGAAATTTTATTGTCGTTATTGTTCCTACTTTTTTTTGAAAAAAAAAAAATTTAGTACTGAAAAATATTTTTAGAAGCCATCGCTAAGGAAGCTGATGCTTTAAATTACATTTCTTCCTTAGCATAATTATTACCAATCACCACCTTCGGTGTTAAGTGGATTTAATTTTAAGTATAATTATTAGAGGCTTAAAATAATCTCCAGTTATATGAGTTAACTGAATTTTGCACATTTTAATCACTTATTAGTAAACTATATGATTATTCTGTATTTCTCAAACTGAACATTTTCAATTGATTTATAATACTGAGAAGATTATAAGTTTAACTTGTTAAGTACACTAACTGCTTTAATTATTAGTATAACCTTTGTGAGAGCTTGACTCTTCTAAGAACCTTTTGGATCTTAATACGGCTTATAATTTATAGCCCAGATTCCCCAAAGGTTGCTCAAAAACTCATTTAGAGTTATTATTTGGATTTTGCTTGTATATTGTGAAATATTTGTAAGTTATTTTCACACTTCGAAATTTTAAATTTTGTTTTTTAGTTACTTAATTACAAAATATACTAGTCAGTACTACTTTGGACAATATATAGAGTATATTGATTTTGGTACATTTCTCCTGATTAAATGGAATTTATTGAATTGACGCAATGAATATTTATGAGTAATAACTATTGAAGTGAATTTTCTGAAAACACAATGTTGGAAAAATGTAAAGTAATTTATGTAAAAGTAAGGAATCATTGTCAACACACATGGATCATTTGTTTAAGCGAAGTGAATAACACTTGAATTAATATATCATGCTCTATGCCCTCAAAAATGTTCTCATACATGAAATTAAGCATGGATTTTGAAAGTCAAGTTTGTTTTAAGAAACATCTCCAATTATACCACAGAAAAACTTCGTTCATGAAATCAGAACTTGACATTCAAACGAAATAACCTGTTCCCGGCTTTTCCTGAGTTGAACTTGGGAAAGCGAAATATACCATTCTGACTCATCCCGAGTATAGCTTGTGTACTGTGAAAATTTACACTTTGGGCACTATAAAAATTTACAACGGTCTTTATATCGAATATAGAACTCGTGACACAGTGCTGTTTTCAACGTTGTCCCTCGACTAAAGGAATTATTGATGAATGCCGCTGAGATGTTCAACAATCATTTTAAGGAACATCTTTGTTGCTAAAAATCAATTGTTATACTAATTATTACTTCTGTTACATAAAAAACCATCTTTTGCACCCTTTATTGGTTTTATTTCAACCGCATGTCATTTCAAGCATGTGTGTCAATTGTTACCTCACCACTTACATTACTCTAGGTATTATTGATGTGGAACATCTTTCCTCTCGGTTCTTGGATATTTGTTGGGAGTGATTTCGTGAAAAGGGACAGATGTGTGTAACAGGATGTGATC
Organism: Trichonephila inaurata madagascariensis; assembly: GCA_019973955.1. NCBI lineage: Eukaryota > Metazoa > Arthropoda > Arachnida > Araneae > Nephilidae > Trichonephila > Trichonephila inaurata. Next base: position 73,725 of record BMAV01008825.1, on the reverse strand, counting down.
TAAGCTCGTGCTACTTGATTTGACCAATGAGAGTGCGTGGCTGTGTCTTTTCGCTACCCTCGCATGGGGGTCCAACTCTAGTAGCCATCAAGCACTCGAGCGCTTGACTCTAAATCCGTTAGTCATGATATTGGGGGACATAAGTGCGGCAGAATGCTTATTTGAAAATGAATAAACAGTGATTCTGGTGGTCGCATACATTTCTTCAAATCAAACGGTTAAAAAAAATCAAAGATTTCCTGCATTTTGTACTTTTACCATATAACGAAGGTGGTTCTGCTCTTTTAAAAATTATCACTCGCCTACCCTGAATTTGAGAGGTGATTTTAACTTTAACTTCAGTTTGCCAAAATCTGAGCCGCTCATATCTTTTATGAATGATGAACTCAAGCTCGAAATGAATACAAATTAGAATGTTTCGACTGCTAACAGTGGTATTGTTATTGACGCTGTTTTTCAACGGTTTTTAAATACTTTGAAATCACAAGTATATGTATCATATTTTAGTTATCATAAGTCTATTGTTTCCGCTCTTCCCCAAATTGAACAAGAATAATTATTTTTGATAAAATGTTGCATTACTCCTATTGATAATTAAATACCATTTTCATTAAAGATATAATTATTCGATAGAAAATTATTTCCAATCATACCCGATTCATATTTTTTTCAGGAAAGAAGTTAATATTGCGTATTTATCACGATAACATGTCAGATGTTACACATCATATGCGACTACTGTAAGAGTCGTTTTTTGCATTTTCAAATGTTGATGGACTTTTGGGTCACTGGTATTTTATTTAATTATAAATAAGTACATATTCTTCCTTTTCGAATAAAAAAACATTTTTCAAATGAATCCCCACTTAATCTCCCCCAATAAAATAAAAACCATTTGGTATTAAACGACCTTCCTGTGACCCAAAACAATGCATTGACGACACTCAAAACGAGATTTAAGGAAATATAACGGCCTTTTCCGTTGAAACCATCAATGACAAAAAAAGTTACAGAGTTAACGTACGTGGGTTAATTTCCAATCGTTTCGCTTTTCAATGTTTAATTTCTTGCGGAAGCGGGTTAAAAGCTGGAAGGTTCAGAATGGAAAGGTTCCGGCTCTTAATTTCGGAAAGTCGTTAAGGAAGTTATAGGATAGATTTACAGTCTTTGAGTTAATTAAAGTGTTATCTTTGGAGCTCTCTTTGTTTGAAATAACTAACAATCAATCGTTACATATTGAAAAGACCACATACGTTTTATCATTATTGCGGCAGTAAAAATACTGAAATTTATTGACTTAAATGCTTTTTAGAATAAATTATTATATATTAATGGCTTAGTATATCATGTTATAGCATTAACAACGTAATAATTGTGTATATATATAGCAGTGATTAAAAATATTAATACTTACCCAATAAAAAAAAAGTTAATACATTAATCTTATTTTACTTAGGACTATTTCAAATACATTTATCCTTTAACTGCTGATTATGCGATTCTCTCACCAGCGTCACCGTTCTTCACATAGGCGGATGTCTGCTGAGTATTCGGGGGAGGGGGGAAGAAAGGCAACATAAGCAAATTTTTCTCTGAAATAATTAAATATTTTACAACACTGTCAATGTCCTTATATCGCATTCCAAACCCTTCGGAATAGTTTTATTGATATCAGGGCAACGAAAAAAATCGTAATTGAGAAAGACGTATAAATACGTCCGAACATTGAACACAGCCGATGAGTGAGACGTATATATACGTTGATGGCAGTTAAGGAGTTAAAACATTTAAAATTTTTGTTTACATATTATTCTTCAGCGCACATAGTCGTATGAAATAGCATATTAAATCATCGGTATCATCTATCTTGAAGAAATTTTGCAGATTTGATCCATCACATCGAATATAAACTCATTATATAATGTTTTAAGTTTACAGATAATAATTTACGACTTTTCAGTTCAGAAATGAAATAAAAGAAATATTACAGAATTTAGTCCTTATGTATAGTTTTCAATTTATGGGCATCTCTATTCATTTTCTTTATTTTTAATAAGTTACTGTTTATATATGTCCAGGCGAATTTTCAGTGAAAAATCTTTATTTGTAATATACAGAATTATATAATTTTTTTACTATAAAATGTGTGATCTTACATTTTAGATTTGAACTAATAAATATTCTATAACAGCATACTTATATATTGCACAAAGTCATTTTAAAGAATTTCCATTAAGTTTTGAGAGGCGGAAGAAAAGTCATTTCACTAAAAATAATTAGGTTTAAAAAATGATAAAAACTACACTAATGTACATTTATAAATAAATAAGTAAGCAGGATAATAGAACTGAAATTTACTGCTGTTTTTCACTACTGAAGACATTGCAAAAGCTATATAAACTTTGAAAATATATATATTTAGTTTACATATCAACTGGCAAACATTCATTTCTTTCTTTTTAATTTATAATCAATGCATTCTTTGCTTGATGTCATTATATTGGGTTTCTGACTACAGCGATTACAAACTCTCAGAAATGACAGAGTACATCTAGACGATGGGAAAGCACATAGGAATGCATCGTCGTGGAAACGTTTTCCTAACACGTTTGTGATGACACAAAACACGAGGAAGACAGGACAAGAATAAAAAGAGAAAACATCTTTATTATTCATAGTACAGCAAAAATGCTGTGAAGTGTTTGGCTGGTGCCCGCGATAGATTGTGCTACTTAAGGTATCCGACAACGTTCGGAACTGTAATTTTGCAAAAGAGTATAAATGGATAGTATTTATGATATTTAGTGTCACTTAGATTTAAAAATGTACATAAAATTGTTTTAAGAATAGTATTACAATAAAAAATTATTTAAGTACAATATTTTGACAAAAAATGAACATAGAATGTCCCATTTTCAAAATATTCTCCTTTTGGGAAAAATGCGTCTATTATAATAATGTTTTGCCTGTATGTAGATCAGACCTCTGTACAGAGGCCCAACTAGAATTTTTGAAATATATAACTTAGAAGTGGGTTTATTCATGTTTTACTACAACAGAGGGAAGAAATTTTAAGAAAAAAACGCCGATAACTATTTCAATGGGTTGTAACTCTGAAACTAATGTAAGGTTTCGAAAAAAAAATATATAGTTCAGACTCTCTGGAGAAGTCTTTACTTTATATAAGCACACACACACACAAAGTATTATTATTTTAGAAGCATTTTTTTTATAAAAGGAGAACATTTTGAAACAAGGTTATTCTAAGTTAATATTTTGCAAATATATTGCATTTAAACAAATATTTTTTGTCAAAATGTCCTTAAAACAATTTTATATATATATTCTAATCTAAAAGACATTAAATACCACGAAAATTACCCATTTCTGCACTTTTTTAAAATCACGGTTCTGAACGTAGTCGGATAACTTAATCTGAAAATCAGATGAAGATGCATGTGCACAAGCGATTTTTCTGACGTGCTGGCTATGAAGCTTCATTTTACCTGCAGGGAAAAAGAGAGAAGGATGGAATGTTACACGATTGTTAAGTTCGCGGATATGCATCCTGTATGCGGAGCTGCTGATTGCAATTAACGAGCCGTACAGCTGTTGTACGCCCAAAGTTTCCATAGGAAGCAAACGCTCAAACCCGCTTTCTTTGCACACTTGCACCAGAGATAGTCCGATTGCGGATCTTTCATTGGGAACGCACAGAAACGTGAGCGAAGAGTAAAAATGCCAAATAACGAGGAAACTGCTGGATCTGGTACCAAGCACTCCCGATACCAGAGTGCGGTCTGTCTCAAGTCATGTTGGGATTTCCAGATCTTTAATACTAACGACGTGCACTCCTATCGCCCCGACATGGTTCCTTAATGTCAGTTTAATGTTCTTTTTTCTTAATATTTTGCTGTACTCAGGATAAACTCTCATCTTATTCTTGTCATGTATTTATTGTCATTTGTGACGTCACAACCAGCCACAACAGCGCGTTTCCGACGATGCAGTCCTATATTAGTTCCCATCGTCTAGGAGTATTCTATCTGACCTGACAGCTTGTAATCACCATACTTATACACCCTGTGTAACAGAAGGAGAATAAATATTTCTCATACAAAGTACTCCCAAAAATAAAAGAACTTACCATGACACGATCGATATCTACTACAAAGTTTGATTTAAACTAATAAAAAGAATTATTATTTAATGAAACTATTATTTTTATTGCTTTCTTAATCGTCGTTTGTGTATTAAGTTAGGGATAATAATTCATTAAATATTCATATATAAATAGAATACAATTTGTTTTATTTTAATATTTAACTACAATTAAATAAATAATTTTGATATATTTAATTGTTCTTACAATTATGAGAACTTTGAAACTATCAAATGGATTTTTATAAAGTTTATATTGATAAATAATTCAGTATTATCAATGTTTCTTACTTTAAAGGGAACAGATTTCCTGTTACAACTTTATGAAATTATTCAAACAAATAAAACAAGTATATACATAATTGGAACCATGTAGGTCGCAATTCATATTGGTTTGAAAAGAGAAAAATATGCTTACTGGGGTAGGAAACATTGTATGATAGTACTAATTATAATACATATATATATATGAAAAATTATAATTAATAATATTCGATACATATGATACAAATATCAAAAATCAATTTTTGAATTGTAAATAAATATTTAATCCATGCTAAATATAGATTAACAGTCTTTGGATTAAATAAATCTTGGTTCTGATCGAGTAACTTGAACTATTTTAACAACTCTCTCTGAACAGATTTAAAGAAATTCGAAAACCTCGCTTCTAGAAACTCTGTGTCGATTTTTATTTAAGAAATTTCCAGTACTTCCTAAAAAGTATACAAATTCCAAAAGTCACCGCACAAATCTAGCAATTTTAAACAAATGTATACGTAATTCTTTTCGACGCAATTTAACCCTAATCAGTGTTCATTTATCACAACAAAGAACAAAGCTTCACACCTACTTTCTGTATAAATAGAACATTCTACCCCCTCCCTCTTAAGAATATTTCTTCTATCCGCTCGACCCATCAATCATATTGCATGTCCCAAGAATATAAATTTCGAAGCATTCAGTTCTCCCATCATTCGAAACACAGAAATCTCTCTTAAGACTGATAGCGATCGGCGAACCGCGATTAATCAAAACTTGAAAAAGAATGAATATATTTTGTTCTTGTGTTGGCAACCACTCACTACGTTGCCTTCATTCATCTTCAAAGGCGTTTTGTAGAAGGAATTATTCTGCTTAGAATACACATAACTAAATTTATTTCAAATTCAGCTATTGTCTCGTTTTAAACATTTAATTCTTATCAGAACTTCAAGTCAACTATTCGTTTTAAAAATCAGGATAATTTAATTTTTCTGTAAGACATTTTGAAATGATTTCTGGAATACTGATTTCTCAGAATCTAGATTTTTTTCTGAAAACTACAGTACCCTTATCGATGAGATAAAACTAAAATATTGAACTTTCTGAAGGAAAATTTAAATTTCATGTGATGTAGAAAAAGGAAATGTGATCATACAATAGAGAGAAAAAATTCATTAAAATAAAGGGAAATTGTTATAAAAATCAGAAGAAAAAAAGTAAATAAGTTCAATACTCTTCAAACAATACTAATTTTAAAGAATGATAATTTAAAATTATTCAAGCAAATAAAGTATTCGCATAATAAAGGCAACATAATGTGTAAGTATTTATGCCATTCGCATTTGTTGTGTTCAGGAATGGTGTTGAATCCGAGAACTTTCAATTTATAATTCGTGATGAATGCACAGTTTTTGTAGCTGAGCTTTTATGTTTAAACTTCGCCGTTAAATGGATCACTGAACAAAATAGTGTCATCTCAGAATATCTCATGTGTACTGACACTCTTTCCTCCTTGGATTCTCTTAAATGTATTTCTTCATCTAAGAACATAATCGTCGAGATCCAAAAGTAACTTAAAACATCTCAATAGATTTTGCATTTGTTCGCGGACAAACGGGCGTTCTTGGGAATGAGCGGTCCGATTGGCTTGCAAAGGCTACAACCAAGCGCAAAATTGACGTTGACGTTAATATTCCTAAATCGTTTTACAAGCAGATCAAGGATCAAAAAATGGTGAAGTCTTGGAACCAAGAATATCTCATTCCTAATAAAAGGAGCATAACAAAGAATTTTTTTCCAACCATTAATAAGAGACTGTCATGCCATCATTTTTACACTAACTACAAAATAACCGAATTTCTCACTGGTTATGGTAATTTCAAAAGCTACTTGAACAAATTTAATTTAGTTCCTTCATCTTCCTGTGACTGTAATATTGGTGGCGAGGAAAATATAGAACATGTAATCCTTCTGTATTCCAAGTATGTCAGAGAGAGAAAGATTAAAAGACTGGCTTTCAAGAGACTTAACATTAATTGGCCACAGAATTTTCACCAACTTCTTTCCATCAGAAGTGCTTTTAAAAATTTCTGTGAATTTGTTGTAATTATTTGTAATTCTTCTAAACCTCATTTTTTTCCCTTGAATGTGAGTTTAATATTTACTTCTGTAAGCCCAGTGTGATACTTTGTGCTGCACGGGGATTTTATAATTAATTTCAATGAAAACAATAGAGTATATATTCCTTAATCAAAATCTAACAAATATTCAAAATATTAAAGTTGTTGGCTTGGCGGCTTATAGATAGCGTGCCCGCCTCGTAAGCCCAAGATTACGGATGTGATCCTGGCTGGAATCAGTAGATTTTCTGGATCTGAAATTCGCGTAGGCATGCATGCCATATGATTAGCTGGTATATAAAATATTTTTGAGTGTCAATTATTTGACCCTGGTACTCTCGAAAAATCTATGACACAGCAAAATTTAACATCCAACGACATCTTGATTCGAAAAAATTCAAGAGTCAAAATTTGGTAGTTGGAGCCGCCATTAGATGAAATAACCAAAGAAATGGCTCTTCCTCTTAAGGACTTGCCATGTCTGCCAAGGCTTAGCTTCCAAAGTGCGGTCTATTTGAGAAAAAGAATATTAAAGTTTTGATCTTAAATTATTTTGAATTTTTTATTCATCTACTGTGTTAATATTTAATATGGAATTTAGTTTGTAAATAATTCATATAAAATTGTTCAAAATAAGCTTTTAAGTCCTTATACGCAAGTAGTTTCTTTTCTCAAATATAAAATGTACCTTAAATATGGAAAAAAAATAATTTCAATATTCCAGACTAAGAGAGAACAACTATATTTTTATTTATTATTAATTAAATTAAATAGAGTAACTTTAGTAGATTGTAGGATTATTGGTAAATCAAAACCATACTGCAAATGCAACGATTGGGCGGAATATAGGGACACTTCGATTGCAAGAGCGACAAATATAAAAATATTTTTAATAATTAAGGAAATAAAAAGTATAAACAATATGCTTAAACGGATACTGAATGTATAAATGTTGGTACGGTCATGTTTCACCCAGAGTCAGAATAATTTCAAAATACCGTTTTCAAAGAAACAACCAAAGCATCTTTATGATCTGTGAAGGGAAAAACTATGAAGCATAAAAATATCATAAGATCTTTCAAGATATGTTTACCTGAAACAATTTACTTTGATACATAATTCTGTTCATAAGGAATATATAAGATGTCCTATAAATAGTGTCCAACTTTGCAAGGCCAGATTTCTCGTTGCGAGTGCATGAAAAATGCTCAAATAACTGTACCTGTAAAATACACAATGTACGAGGGAAAATACGGTAAATGATAATGCATGATGATTGTAGATAATTTTGATGGTACTTGGGGGCATTTTTGTGCTCTTGTATGTGGTTAGCTGGATATGGCATACCCCGTTCACTGGATCGGATCAGGAAATCCTGTTCTATGGACGTTAAGATCACCAGATCTCATGCCGTTGGATTTTTCTCGAATGGGGAATTCTCAAGGAATTGTGTCAAGAAGAAGTGACTACACAAATGGATTTGTTGCCTATCTACATGCTGCTTGTATTTCGGGGGACACCATGCTGCTGCAACGTGTGCTCTCATCAATCCCACAGCGTGCTCAAGCCTGCCTCGATATGCACGGTAGATACTTTGTACATCTGTCTTCATAAATATTTGCAAGTACTGTTCTTGATCTGGCCAAAACTGGGTTTTTCCTTGAAACGCCATACTTTGTTTTTCGTATTTTCTTCATAAACTATGGATAGTACAGATAGAGATGTTCGGGCATTTTATATGTCCTTACAACAAGGAATCAGGCTGTGCAGAATTTGGGTGCTATTTTGGGACACCTTGTACGTATATTTTCGGATTCAGAATTTTTCGTTTCTCAGTTATGTGGGCTATTTAATATGACCATTATTTTTTATTTATATTATTATTATTACTATTATTATTGTTGTTTTTATTATACATGTACAATACACATGTGTGATTGTGTATAAACTGACTCTTTCTGATAACAATACGAAAGAGTACAATACTTTTAGGGAACTTCTGCTTACGTTGGTGTGAGGATTTATAGATGAAAGCGCCATCATTAAATTAATAATTCTTTTATTTCGGAAACATAAATACTACCGAATTTAACCAATGAGTAGCAAGTCAGTTTGAATCTCTCCACTTTAAATGCTTATAATGAAGAAAAAAATAGTACTTATCAATAAATGCAGATATTCTCGGCTTGTATTCCCAGAACTTCCCCTTCCCTCGAGATATCAATTTATTTTTCAGGAACACTGACGATTTAACAACATGTTCATTTGCTATCTTTAATTTTCCCTCTGGCGCGAACTTAAAATTTACCCATCTTTAAATTGTAGTTCTAATTTAAGTAAATCGCGATTCCTTTACAGAAAGATGTCCTTCCATTAAACAAAGTGTGAAAAAAGTAATTGGAAACAGCGATAAGTCGCACTTTTTGTTAGCCTACTACAGCACTTTGCCCATCCCCTGGGCTCGAGGACGTTGCTATGTATAAAACAAAAACTACGATGTTGATTTTATAGATTTGAATATAAATCGAAATATGTAATATGTAAATATGAAAAGTGTTCTTTGAAATTATTTTAATGTATCTATTAAAGTTAGAAGTTTTTTTTTTTTGCATCATAATAGCGTGTACTTTAATTAAAAAAATGTATATAACTCTAATGTTTCTTACTGATTCTTTTATTTAATGATATTTAACCATTTGGTATCATAAGTTTTTTTAGAAAAAGATGGCATATTTTTTTGTCATGAATCTCGATATGAGAATTCTTCAGTTAACTGTGAGAATTCGAATTCATCAGTGTTTTTGTTATGTAATAGAAAAAAGATGTTGCATTTAATAACTGATTTCATAAAATTTTCGATTGTAAAGAATTTTTTTCAATGTTCTTCCGTGTGAACTTGTTTGTTACGTCCTAGTTTTGATCAGTTTATTTTATTTCGAATTGATTATTTGCACCATATTTCGAACACTGAACCACCAAAAGAAAAACTACAAAATGTATTCTTCCTTTAGGATCAGTTGAAGGGCGAATGTAGAATCTGATACATACTTAACAATCAGACAATACTTAAAGAATAGAAAAATCATATTAAAATAAAAAATGAATGAGACACATTCAATATGCAAAGAAGCAGAAAAAAATATTTATTGCCGGGATGACGTAGGTTCAAATCATTGTTTGACAAAGAGAGTACAGTAAACCTACGTCCCAGAATAAAGGGTATAATTTACTCGGATGGTTTCGTGGCACCATCTGTTCATACTTAACACCAGAATACCCAACATTGCTTGAGGTAAGAGCTCCTATTCCTCAATGAGATCCTGTGTGAGTTGTGATTTCCTCAGGATACGATCGTGCCATCAGGTATCTTAACAAAACATTCCGAACTCATTTCATGAAACTTAAATTAGAGAGCTTGTAGAGAATTCAATTAGTGTGTTTGGTAAGATAATCAATACCTATGAGTACATATACAAGATAATAGTTGCGTACTGCGTACAAGTTGCTATAATTCAGCAAAATGTAACAAAATATGCTTTTCTGAATTCTTAAATTTATTCCAGAATAATAATTTATATGTAAGTGGTAATTATTTTTTTTAAATTTCAAAAACCTTTCACAAGAAAAGAATACTAAAAAGCTGAAAAATTTAAAAATTAATAAAAAACGTAAGGATTTTAATTACATCGTTTGTGTTTTATCCAAAGAAGAAATATTGTAATTTTTCTTAAGATTTGTTACTCTCGACTACTAAATGTCCAGGCGGTATAGTGGTCAGTGACGTTGATTGCTGATTGTAAGGCTTGAATTCGAAGAATCCCAGAAAAGGCTAGGATGTCTGTACATGTATGGTTCCTGAGTGGCAGGGGGCGTTCTGAATATTTGCCGAGCCACAAGTTCTCTTGTAAGGTTGGTGTCAGGGAAAGGGAGTTGGCTCCTGACCACTCCCCAAGGTGTTCTCCCTCAAAACTGGTGTGGAACTGAGTCAAATAGTACTGTCATTTGCATGGTGCTAAAGCTGTGGCTAACGACAGTCGTAAAAAAAAATAGCCCCTTCCACAATGACTTTCTGGGACTGGATCCGATACCGTCAATTGGGTGGTGATAGAAACAACAAATGTAGTTTCTTAACAAAAGAATGTTGTTCGGGACCAAATAGTATTTAAAATGACATTGTCACGTCATTTGCTGTCCCATTAAACATAAAACAATTATAAAAAATTGTGTAATTGAACCATTTTAAAAAAAAATACGTGATAGGTTCGTCATGTTTATGATTCATTAGGTAATGAATAGGTTTTAAAATACCTATATTTTTCTAATAAGAAATAATTTGTATATAATATTTTGAGAAATAAAATATACGTGTAGCAACTACATCTTGTATCATGAAATCAAGATTCCAAATTTTGTTTTGGCAACTCACACAAATCTATGGATGTTTTCATCACTTTATTATACAAGAATAATTAGAGAAATTTTTCATATTCAGTATTATGGTTAAATAAATTGTTAAGATCCTTATATAGTATTTCATCATAAATATATCCGAGATCAATATTTAAAATGGTTATTTGTAATTTAACTATATTGAGAGCTGCAAAAATATTCACTTACGAGTAATCTCAATTCGGACAATCATTAGGATATCTGTTAATGTCTAATATTTTTAAACTTCATCCATGAGTAGTATATTGCAGAACTTTGTTCATATATAATGCTGTAAAACTTCATTTATAAGTAACTGAAAGCATTATTTATTTGTTTTTTCTTCTTATTATTTCGTATTCAATTTAATTTATTTTACTGAAAGTTCTAATAACTCCAAGATGTGAAAATAACGTAGCAATATTCAAAAAATAAATTGTTCTTGAAGAACACAGTTGACAATAATTTCATGTTTTCTTGGCGAAAGTGAATGACTGAAAAGTTTCGATGGAAAATGATTTTAACATCGTGTTTTAAATATTAATTCTCTTTCCTTTTCTACGAAACACAATTAAGTGAGCACAAATAGATTTTTCTCAAAGCAGATGATTGTGTGGTCTTTTGAAGAATCGGTTAACGACTTCAACTTAATGGATGCAGTTTCAGGCTTGAATTAGCTGACTGCCATCAATAAAATTCACATGGTAAATGATTACGGTGAAAATACGTTTTCCCTCTCTTTTTAATGATTCTGTAGAAATCCTTTATAACGACTGTGGGACTGTGAAAAATATGCATGTAATGAAAAATAAAGTTAAAAATTGTTTTCTGCTTCTATATTTAAGGATAAGCATTGAAAGGTTTTCTTTCATAATTTAAGAAAATATTCTGCTAGATTTATCTTTATGATTATTTTGTTTTATATGCATTCTAAATTACTCATTTCATTGTCAATGTATAAAATTATATGTGTCTAAATCTTATAGCTAAAGCTGTATTAGGTGTAACATTTATAAATTATAGCAGTTATTAATTAAGGTTATGTTCCACAACCATAAAATCTGAGAAAAACTTTTATTCCTACAGGCAGAAAAGCTCAGTGAAAACTTTCTAGGAAATAAATAAATGTGATATCCAATCCATCTTGTAATAGTAATATCCTTTTTCACTTAATTGGTATAATATACCTTTGAACTCTTTCACACCATGGTGTAACTGCGTATAGTTGTTCTAGATATAAGGATTACATTTTTTAACAAAATGTGCTCTCTTTTCGAGTCTCTATTTTTGATCTTGATATATATTCGAAAAAATTCCAAGCGATGCACCGATAATTGGAAATTTTTCCACTCGGGATTTTAAATGTGACAGCATGATTGAATACTTTCCTTTCTCCCACCAAGAACCAGCTCATTTTGTGCTGTTTTTGATGTGAGATTATAAGTGAAGCAAGTTTTACAGGAGCACAGCAACATTCGTCCTTTTTTTAACTTTGAGAAAAAGAAATAATTCCCCCTACTTGAAGAACCTTAGTTTTAGAGGTTAATGCTAGGATATTAAACTAAAAATCAATTTATGACATTTTAAAGTTATTTTATAGATTAAAAGTCATTTTGATAGTACAATTGTTATCTTAATCATGTATGACATTATTCAGAAGTATTATATTAAGTATTATTCAGAATTTATTGATTTTATAAAATATTGTTTTTATTGTTGTATGAATTAAAAAAAATCAGTAAAATTATATTCTTCCTGTATTTTTAAATTTTTATTTTTATTAACATTATTATCTTTTTTTTTTTTTAACTAAAAAGTTTAACTAAATTCATTAATAGCAAAATATATTTTTACATTATGTAAATCGGACAATAAATATCCAAAGTAAATAATTTACGAAATTTATCCCACAAATTGAGTAATAGCTGAACTGAACAACTCAGTTGCGGTTAATGTTAGTAAAAAATTTAGTCCTGAAAATGCTTTGGAAGAAACAAAAGCGAAAACTCTTAGTAGAATTTTATGCATGTAAAAATCATGAATTATTCGGGTTGTTTTACGATTATAAGCCTTAATAAAATTGGTTGTGAATTATTTTCAAATACAAATATTCAATAATTATACATACATTGATAAAAAATTATTGCATAAAATGATAAATTTTGATCAAATTGATTGAAACTTTTGGCTTCATTTCAGTAAGGTAATATATATAAAAGCAAAAGCATTTAAGCTTCTGAAGATTTGCTGTATTATTTTCAGACTATTATTTATCACTTTGTCAAGGAAATAATATGTTTTTAGTTTGAGAAAAACTGATCGTAAAAAGGCCTGTTATTTTTAAGACATGAATTATTACATTGCTGGAAAATAATAGGATTAAAAGTAGTGGGGGAAAAAAGACAGTTTTGAGTACGCCTTCTTGCGAATAATCATGCTGAGAGCAAATATATTTTGCAAATTTGTGCCAATTCCCATTTCTTATTATTTTTTTTTTAAGTTTATTAATGATACATGACCTTTTTCTAAAGTAGACAACATTTTTACTGATTTTTCTACAAGGAATATTCTCCTTAAAAGTGTTAATCTCAATTTTCTATCAACATTATAGTCATCAAACGATTAAATTGGCAGAAATACTGATATTACCCACCGATAGATATATGCTAATTTTTTTCCTTTATCAGCATACGTTTGTCTTTATTTCTAAAGATGGGAGTAAATTCTAAGAGATGTGTATTTTGCAACGAATATACCTAAATTGTGATTAAGAAACTAATGAGGTGTACGTGGTAATCATCGTTTACCTATAATGAAGGAAATTAGAGAAGAATTTAGTCAGCTTAATATAAGCTAAACTAGATTATCACATTTTGCCTTAACGTGTTTCTTTTAAATAAAATGTAATTAACTCAAACTTTTTATGTGTGTCTCAAATTAATAAATAACGTATTAAAAAACTGCTAAGAAAAACTCAATGGCTCTCCTCGCTAATTGTTTTCTTTTTTTTTTAATTTTAAGGCCTTTTATGAAAAAAAAATTCTGAATGGCACATATAATGGCACTAATTAGTAATTAAAGCAAGAAGAATGTAAAACATCAAATCTGAACCTTTAATACTCATAAAAAGAGGAACATTTCTTAAAATTAATAAACTTAAAAAAAAATGTTTTAAAAAATAGAAATTGCTTCTTAACATTAAAATGTTTGTCATGACTCCCTTTTGAAATCGTAAAATGTTGTTTGTCTTGGTAATTTATTGAGAAATATTATTTTCTTCTTTAGAGGGGTTAGATAACTAAACAGTGAAATAATTTCCATAATGGCAATATTAAATCGTTTTATGAATGTTCTTGATAATCAATTAAATTAAAGTTTGTTAAGGTATCCGTACACGTTCGGAGTACTTTTTTTTTGAAAAAAATATACTAAAACATTATAAATGCCTTTTTAGGTATCAATACCAATAAATACTAATGTTTAACTAACAATAATAAAGAGTAATTATCTAAATTTTACAAAAATCGCAATTGTAAGCAAAATTTTAGCAATATTTTTGAAAAACTTCATAGCAATTACAGAAAATAGAGATATAGAGAATAAAGTATTTCTAAAACAAATTAAATAGATTTCTCAAGAATTTACCAAAATTTTACGGTTTTATTATACCTGTAAAATTTCAGAGCACACACACACACACAGATCGAGTAAATATTGTAAGAAATGTGACTTTCTTTACAAGACCATTATTTAATTAACAAGCTATAACTCAAAAAATATTCATACAATAAGAAGTATTTTAGTACATTCTCTAAAAAAACAATATAAATAACAGCTTCAAAAAGTTTTATAGAAAAATACATTGATAATATTTTGAGTTGTCGGTCACCGTAATACATTTTGAAAAAATTTAAATGCTCTTATGGTAGATTAAAACAGTGTTCCCCAATCTTTTTATCGCCGCGGAACGGTCAGCGTTTGTTAATTTTACCGTGGCCCGCTCAGGGGGAGGACGTCGATTGTTTATATTTTAGGCTGCTTTGATTTAATAATTTTAATTTAATTGTATTTAATCGTGACTTCAGAATAAAGTATAGCTACACCACAAAAAATGAACATAAATTGATTTAACAAGGGATATAAAGTGATTTTCATAAGGAGTTGTCCAAACCCAAGAAAAATATACCACAACAAGTAATAAAAAAAAAATAGTTTTTAAATCAATTCCTACTTAGATCAACAACAAAAAATTTTATTTTAGCTACTTTTTATTAAATAGTTACAATTATTATAAATATGTATATACATAGGACAGAATCACAACATTAAGTGGTAATTAGTTTTTTTAATTATCGTTAAAGTATCGTATTGTCCTTTTAATTTCAGTCCAACTGAATGCTTTAACACGTGAGAAAAAAACTTTTTCAAGTTTTGACACAAGTCGCCAAAAGGGTCGCTAAGTCGCCAACGTGGCTGTATTTGTAATTCTTTAAATAATTAGGTTTAATCAATTAATTGTTATTAATTATAATTAAATTATTGTATTGTCATCCAAAATGATCCTGTATATAAAATTCAGCTCAATTCAGCGCTTTAAAATATATTTTATTAATGATTGAAAATTCCACCAAGATAAATAAATAAATATACAAATATATAAATAAATAAATATATAGAGACAGTGCGAGCTAATAGTAGGAATTGAAATAAATAAAAGGGAAATAATTTAATGTTTCTTGTGCGAACCGGTAATATTTGATCTAAGGACCGGAACCCGTCTACGGACCAGGGGTTAGAGACCACTGGATTAAAGACTCATTTCCAATTTTTCTATATTTAAAAAATTAATTGCAATTTGGCCTCTGGGTAACATAGAAACAAAACAAAGTATGCTTTGTAAAGCCAAAAGACAGCTCTATTCAACTAAATAAAATAACAAAAATATGTATTTTAATTAAATTTGGACATTTCAACTTGTTTTGATACCTTAGTATTCAATATAATATACAGGAAAATGCATGGTAAATGAAAGAAAATGTGATAAATATTGATATATTGAAATTAATTCAATTGTGATATGGTTTCAATTAATTAAAAAGAAGGTTAAATTATGTAATTAGCCTTTATCATCGTTAATATCTACATTATTTTAACGCCTTTTCGTAATGTATCGAGTAGCTACAGAAAAATGATTCATGTTATGGGAATTATTTTACAATAAATAATTAGTTTACGTTTATAATGGAATACTTTTCCGTTACAATTATTCCAAATGAGTTTTTAATAATTTCTTTAAAAGGGATATTGAAACACTTTAACATCCTCTATTTCTTTAAACAAGTTTTAATATTAAGTATCTTTATTTTGTCATTTTTAATGAGAAACATACTTAGCTATTTGTGAAAGTTTCATAATGAAATTGTTGAATGAAATGAAAGTAGAGTTATCCGAAATATTACCAGGAAGATAATTTGAAGAAAATTATTAAATCGTATATAACAAATCTTTTTTTCTACGGCGAAACTGCGCTGTAATCAAATTTACTGCAGGAATTAAAACTGTTTTCATAATAATGATTTGTGAAAAAAGTGAGTATTATTATTTCATATAGTCATTTTTATTTATTTAAAATACATTTTACGGATATCAATGAATTTGTTTCCTTATCTTTAGGATTATGTTAATTTGAAACATATATATTAAAAAATACTTTCAAATTATTGTTATTTTCATTGCTTAATTTTCGTTTCTCCTACGATTTAATACCGTATGCACAAAAATACTCTTTAATGCATGCTTCACAAATAAAGTAAACCCCGCATATTCTATTTTTTTCGAAAACTTAAATGCAGAAATTTCCTTGCCGAATGATAGAATTTTTTCCTAAAAACACTTATTAAATTCTAAAAGTAACTAATACCAGCATTTGGCATTTATAATTAATTTTTTAATCATAAAATTATATAATATATCTACGAATTTGATTATTTCTATTACTATTTACCTCTTTTTTTCTTGCTTTCGGGGCCTCAATAACGGGATGCATGAAACATTTCATCAATATTATTTTCATTGATACCAAACAATTTACGAAAAATTTTTAACATGCACAATCAACACTATTTTGATGTAAATATATTAAATAACAATAATTTGCAATGAGCTTTTCTATATCAAAAAAAAAAAAAAAAAATGCTGTTCATAATGCAACGTAATAAGTGCATTGTCATGAAGTTTAAAATAATTGAATTGCGCTAGTTACTTATATCATTATATGTTTCTGCTTTTTAGTAAATGTCTATATAATTGCTGTAGGCTTCCTTTCAACTTTATGCATAAAGTCGCCAAAAAGCTGTCCTTAGTTGTTGATTAATGTAATTAAAAGGTAAAACTAAATAAATAAAAATACGAAGGCGGGAGAAACATTTCCAATTATTCGATCAATTTGTGTTGTAGTATCATATACGAGGCAGGCAAAAGGGTTTTGTCATTTTTCAATAGAAAAAAAGATTATGTAAATTTACATAACACTGTTTTATTTATTAAAATTTTCACCTTCACATTCTGAACCCTTTTCTAGAAAATGGCTGCAATTACAATAATCAAGTGGGCCTGGTCGCAAAATTCTTATCGGTATTGTCTCTGTCATGGTTTCGTGGTCATAGATTCAAATCTTTCAATATATTCTTTTTGACAGAAGTTGATGCTTGTTAAATCTTTCTATGTATAAAGTAAGCTCACAATTATGAAGTCCATCACAGAAATAGCTTTCGTATCGATTCAAAATGTAATGCTAATAGAAAATCAACCAATGAGAAACTAATGTATAAATTCCACTTTTATTCATTTTCCAAAAAAATATCCTCTCCTCTTATTTTAATTGTTTTTCATTGTTAAACTCACTTGATTATCCAAAAAGTCTAACGTATACGGGATAAACGTGTAAAATAAAGTACCAACATAAGAATTGTCTTTGCGAGGAAAATGTAATGAAAAATATTCCAAAATGTCATTCAAGCCTACCATATTGTGTGTGGGCAAAAAAGTTGGTTAATTTTAATTACTGGTTTTTTGATGAATTATGAGATGTTATATATATAAGAATTTTTTTTCCTTAATAAAAAAGACAAATTTTGTTTAGAAAAAAATTCATTTTCTTTTATGTATTTTGAATACTGTATTTTAATGGCACTACTCGTAATAGACTTATCATGACCTTATTTTACAGTTTGCCTAAATAGCGTTGATCATTTTATAGATTGCTTGGGCACTCTATGCAATGCCTAGGCAAAGTATGTAATGAATGGCATACTTCATACTTTGCCTAAAAACACCCGGCCTTCTGTACAATGCCTAGACATTCTGCAGAATGCCTGTGTTTCATACTTTGCTGGTAACATATATATATTCAGCCAACTCAAGCTCGTGGTGGTTGAGTGCCATTTTAGAAGCATCACCTCAAGTGTAATGAAACTTGTACCGTGTCTTGCTTTCCTTGCGGCCGGAACCTCTTTGAGAAAAATTTGAGTTTAACAGGCGAAACTCACTTCTCAGCTTGAACTAGAAAAGTGGTTCTTAAACTTTCCCTCACCGTGCCCCCCCCCCTTACTTATCAGCTTGACATCGACCCTAAATTTTGAACATTCCTCCCGACATAATATTGTTCATCAAACTGCATATTCCAGAAGAATGTTTTCATTGGGGTGAATTTAGTGATCTAGTATATGATGGCCCATCTTTCAATTCTTCCACGAGTCTTTTTAGAGATTGTAAAAAATGAAAATCTTAACGTTACATGAGACCACAGTTTAAGAACCACTGAACTAGAATATCGTGGGAACCCTAGAAGATGTGACTAGGATTACCATATTAGCGACTTGATTACCCTTGGCGACAAATTTGGCTAAAATATGATACCGCCAAGAAGCCATCGAGAAATCTCTGGGAATGAACTTTCTAGAAATTTCCATGAAGCTAAATTAACCCTTTAAGACCCAACCCGCACAATCGTATGATTAAGATATTCTTTTACGTTTTTGCTTCTGGAAAAGTCGTATGTAAGAAAATCCCGAATCGAACAATTGAAAGGGCTTGCAGAAAGTGTATAGTATCAATGTTTATAAACATATGGTGGTTGTAGTCAATATTTTAGTTTTAGTTGGCAAATGTAGCTCTGTTTACAAATAAAATGAAAACACGTCTTCTTTTTATCTGTCATAGAAAGTTAATTATTGATATATTTCTAATTGCTTGGATACGTTTTTGTCTTAATGTTTAAATAATTATAAAATAATAAAAATAATAAATATACTCTACTAATGCTGCTTGTAGAACTCAGGATTTCGTTACCCCCTCGATCGTGCGGGTTCGGCATTACTTGAGTCGCTGAAGCTTTATTATTTTCCAAGGAAAACGGTGATAACTTTTAACCAAAATGTTGTTCAGATGTCTAAGAGGAAACGAATTCTCACACATAAGAAAGTATGCAATTGATGAATAGATCAGATTCTGAACTTAGTGATCTTTCGGATAATGACTATGCTAGGGGAAAAGCCAATGAACGACGCAAGCTGGAAGGAAGTGAAGTGAGTTTGGTGTTTTATGGCGCAAGAGCCAGTTTTGGCTATACTGCCCCAAACATTCATAGGTCTATGGTCTGGACGGGAAAAGAAGAAAAGGAGAAATTCGGTGACAAGATGGAGGGTCGAAAATAGAGAAGGATCACTGGGGTACCCGGGAATCGTGACACCCGTGTTTACCAAATATAGTAAACACCTTGGGAAAAGGGAAAGATCACTAGAGGGTACCTCGGGATTGTGACACCCGTACGCACCTAAAGAAGGTGAGCCCTTGAGGGCTGCATACTGGAAGGAGAATAAAGTTCAGATCAGAGCTATGAAAAAAAAAAACATGAAAATATTTGTCTTATAAAGATAACTTTGGATCATCCTTTACCTGCAAAATCTCTTGAACACATTTATTTCATTGTTATAGCTGAAGCAAATTCTTGATTTCAGTACAAACAAGATGTAATAACAAATGAAATTCTTACAAGAACTCTCTCTCTCTCAAAATGGATCTCTTAAAATTTAAGTTAGAGATAGCTGAAGTGTTAGCAGCATCTACACCTACTAACAAAAGTATTTTATTTGATAATGAGGATGACACTGAGTTGTAATTCTTCCAGCAATAAGATCAAAGCAATATAATCCGCCTGCTAAAAAGGCTAAGCCAGGATAAGAGGCATGACATGTATAGACATTTTCGAAGTGTTGATGACATTTCAAGGCCTCGCAAGTGCAGATTTGAAACCTACGGAAGCAGTTCGAAAACATGTAGCTATAAATTCAGTGTTTATTTATACTTATCAAAAGCAAAAATGATGCTTTAAAGATTTACATAATAAATAAATAATGAGTCAACAAAATAATTAATTACCCATCAGTAGTTCAATATTTGTTGTGTGTAACAATTTCAGTTGTATTAGGTTTGTTTCTTCTATAAACTTAAAGGCAAAAAATGTAAAATTTCACAGGTGATGATTTCGCAGAAAACGCTACGTACCGTACCGTCAAAGGTGTACGTCTTAAGGTCTACGTTCAAGGGTGGGAGCGAGATTTTTTTATTATTTTTTAACCCTCTAAGCGGTCTGCACGTAAAATTCCGCCATTCCAGAGATGTTTTTTCTGCCGTCAAGCAAGATTCCCAAAAGCGGCCGATCCGCATTCTTAAAAATACGGCTCAACCGCTTTTGAGAACCCCATCTGAAAGCAAAAAAATATGTGCGGTGCATTTTTGAAGCATCTCCAGAATGGCAAGACTTTAAGTGCAGACCGCTTAGAGAGTTAATGTGTAATTGGGTCCATATAGTATTAATAACCATTAGAATTTAGTAATTAAACATAAAAATATTTCGCGTCTTACAGGGGTAAATGAACTTTGAAACAAAGAAGGAGTCAGTCGAGTTTAGAAGATAATTTATTCGTGCATGTTGACTAGATAAAAATACTTTACCTGTCTGACCCTGCTAGTTAGAGAGCTATCTCTGGAGCGTTGTGAAGTTTGATTATAACGAGTGAGATTTGCACTTAAGAGAGAGTTCCTTGTTAATTAAAAAAATCTGCTCAAATAAATCGAGTCAAAGACTGCCTAACCCCAGGCAAATATATGACAGCATGTTCTTTTCGATAATACTTGTTAAAATATGATTAACGGTTCTAGATTATTAAATCGATCATGAAAACAGTAGCAGCAATTTATGCAAAAGTTAAAACTATCTTACAATTCCTTACCTATTTTGAAAAAAAAAATATCAAGAAAAAATATTGAATAATTTAATAAGCTACCAAATCAACATTGTAAAGTTGATCATCCCAAATTACTTTTTGAATATGATTTTTAGAGCCCAAATTTCCTTTCTGTAATATCTCCTGGAGTCAAAAATTCCAAGCTTCATCTATCCTTGAGGTATTTTTATGAATTAGGCCGCACATTTTCCTGTTTTAATTAAGAGTATCCTCATTAGCGTCTTAACGTTCCTTTCAGAACTTTTTTCGAAAAGAGCGCCAAAAAAGGAAGCAATTACATAGAGAGCAATTGAGTTTTTCATTAACATTTTTCTCCAAGTGTGTAAACTGTTAATTTTAAGCATGAAAAAATTTTCAGTTAATTACTTCTCATTTTGAGGAAATAAGCTGAAAGGGAAGTGATAATCTAGTTTAACTAATTCTAAAATCCACTGCATTCTCTTTTAATTTCCTTCATTAAAGGTAATAAGAATATAACAATGCATGCTGCTTCATTTATTTTTCAGTGCATTCTCTTCTGTAACTTATAATGCCCCCATTGTAAACTCGGTCATATAGTATTTGTTTTAAGAAATAGTCGTAAATGTGTGTTATTAAGAATATGTCTTAGAATGGATTAATTAAAAATGTAGGTTAAAGCAGTTAAAATTTCCATTATTACTCATTTCAATCAAGTAATAAAAAAAATCCCTTTTAATCCTTTACCATATAAAAATATTTCTATTAAAACCGTATGACATATTATTCTCTTTCAACTTTAATATTTTATTTTTGAATTTCGCCAAATTTCCATTGAATCACCATTATAATGTAAGGAAGAACGTTGATTGTGAATATTACTATTTCAACATAAAATAAACATATCATAGATTAATATAAATATAACACATCCACACACACAGATATAAATCATTTACACTATTTTAAGTATTCCTTACACAAAATCCGTAACAATACGTATGAGTTTTCTAATTGGAAATAGACATCATTAAAAGCACTGTTTTGAACGAAATTATCTTCTTTCGAATGATGTTGAGCCATATATGTAATTACATAAATGGTTAGTAGAGTAAGTTAAATGCTTTCCTGTAATTTTAGATCATTACCTTATGTCATC
Organism: Trichonephila inaurata madagascariensis; assembly: GCA_019973955.1. Classification (NCBI taxonomy): domain Eukaryota; kingdom Metazoa; phylum Arthropoda; class Arachnida; order Araneae; family Nephilidae; genus Trichonephila; species Trichonephila inaurata. The sequence continues at coordinate 51,328 of BMAV01008825.1, read as the reverse complement.
GCAATTACATGACTTCTCACGTCTACTCCCATAGTTTTATAGCTAGCAATAAAAATAGTACACAAGCACATTAGACGTGACCCTGAACATGAAAAATTCTAACTTCCGCCATCCGGACTATTTTTATTGGTAATAAAACATCCGGAAATGTTTGGGATCTTTGACGCTTCGTGCTTATATGAGATCATTCATTAAACATATTCAATGAACAGTAGTTTGAAAGGGGAGCACGCTGTTAAAATTTTCGTATTTCAGGCTCTGTAAAATAAGATAGATTTTTTTTTTAAAGTTTTTATTCTCCTAAAATATTTATCAAATTTTGTTGAAACCAAGCTTCATTTCATTTGTGTGTAGAAAAATCATAAGTTCACGCATTACATATGTTGAAAAAAAATTTCTATACCTTTTGCTGATTTTAAAGTTCCAGAATAAGTAATAAATGTTGTTGTTATAAATGCTACCTGTCTGACGATGTCAGATCGTAGCCCAAGAAATTCATCGTGGCAAAGGGCCCGTCGTTAACCGTAGCTTTGAGCACCATGAGATACCTCCCCCCTTTGGTGACCGTATCTTTGATTGTCACCGTGAGCTAGAGGTATAGGGTTTGTAAAAGGAATAGACATTTTAAATTCTTAATATGACTTTATTAAGAATAGAACTTAAATGTCTAACAATTTAGATAAATTTAAATAAGTGAGAACCTAAAATGAACAGCACACAAAAATAGTTAAACCGAATCCCGTAATTTAGACTACTTTCTCTAAGTTATAATTATTCTATCCACCTACTCTCACTCCTAATAATATTACAAGTTTTAGTATCAAATAATCAGTCCTACCTTAATCCAAATCTAGCTTCGATCTTTATGAGGAAACGTCTGGGCGCGCGTGCAGTGGTATGCACCTTGTAGTAATGGTTGGATTTCCAGGTAACTTTACGATAGGCTGTCAATTCACGCTTGTATCTCTTCCAAACGTAGCATTCCCGTAATTGCCATTTCGCTTACTTAAACTTCTGTTCTTTAAAAAGTTACCTTATTTGCATTTCTTGTTCACATTTTGCTTCTTGGGTTTTGGTTGGAAAAGTTGCCATTAATATTGGCCACCAAAGAACCCAGAGGTTATGTTAAAGAAAAGACGCTCGAGCTAGTCACAACCATACAGGTAAAAGTCCGTTTTGGCTCAGTTCCACCGCAATCTTGAGGGAAAGATCCTAGGGGGATCGGGGTCTCCCAACTCTCTTCTTCATTCATCAACCTCACGAAAGAACTTGTGGCTCGATGGCTATTTAGAATACTCCCATGCCGTAAAGACACTATGCATTTACAAACATCCATACCTTCTCCTGGATTTGAACCTAGGCCCAACGACATAACAGTCTGCGTCACTAACCGCTATACTGGATGGGTGACAAGAAATACACTGAAGCCTGGTGTTTGAGTGGTGGTGTATCGAGCTTCCATGCCACAGGTCCGGGGTTCAAATTCTGGGCTGGGTACGGTCGACTCAGCCTTTTTTTAATCCCTTCAGTGGATCGATAAATGAATACCAAGCTTGCTTGGGAACTAAACACTGGGGATTACGCGTAGACGTGGAATGTAGCGGATTCAGATGTTTCGCGTTGACCTGAACATCTGCTCATGCTCATGCATCTCAGCCCCAAAGTCATGAATACTGAGATAGGCACAGTAGGCTTTTGCCGAAATGGACTGCTGCGCCACTGAGTTAAGTTATAATATGTATTATAACCTATATAATATATATTATATTGTGTATTATGCATTTTTGTATTATATATTATCATACATAATACAAAAAATTGAAAAAAATATCCTTATCTTTGCAATGAATGTTTAAAATGACTAATGTTTCCATTTTAATCAAAAAGCATTTGACACTTCGGAATATGTAAATTTCGGTAAGGAAAAAGAAACGTCTTTATTACGGGGAATAAGTAAATAATAATGGTATTAACTTTCCTTATAAATGAACGCGATATAAATTATCTTTACGTTATAAGAGTTTGCAGCTATTATGTAAGCCATACTCTTGTGTGTATGTTCATTTGTATGATGAATGAGTTGTTCTATATGAAGCAATGCTTTACACTTTGATAAAGATAATTTATTCAATTATGTGAAAGTTATTCAGTGGAAAACTATGTACTAGGAAGTTTCGCTAGTATATAGAGAAAAAAAATATTATTAATCGGAACCTAACAATACGGAAAAAATGTTCCGCAGTATGGAGATTAACAGAAAAATAATTTAAAAAATAGTTTCAATATTGTCACAAAGAAGTTAAATTTTCCAAAAAAGGGAAAAAGACAAATTTTATTAGATGATTTTAGACTCAAAATATAAAATTATTTTTATACGATACAAACAACAAATGATGATGATTGTTGATAAATGAGGACTGAGTAGTGAATATTGCAATGCACTTAACAACATTTCATAACCCAAGCTTTCTCTCTCCTCACCGTCGAATCAATCCTATCCAAGCTTTTTTATCCGTCTTCCACTCAATCGTGCAAATTTGGACCTTAGATTTTTTTTTTTTTAATTAAAACAAGAGAAAGTGCTAAATGTATCGGACGTTCTTTTCTTGTAACTATTTAGTTGGTGTCCTCTCATCACAATAAATCAAGTGTTCCACAAACTGTGGGGTGCGCCCCTAGGGGGGCTTGATAAACCTAAAAGGAGGGCACGAACATATTGAAAAGTGAAAAACAAAAGATTATTTTAAAAAATATATTAATTTACTGAAAGAAAACAAATAAAATACAATCTGATATAATAAAAAATAAGTACACATTTACACTGAAATAATATACTTATTAATATAATATATCAGTACTGCACAATGTATTTTATAATTATTTTAACAATACTAAGTTAAAAATAAGTTTAATAATTACCAGGGAACCCAAAGGCTTGTCATATACAAAATTTTATGCAAAAATTAACACTTATCTTGATAATTTATACGGTTTATAATTAATCCCTTAATTGCGGATTAAAAATTAGGTGTTTCACTCCCCAATGTCACCGCTTAACACGTAGGTGAGCGTATGTGGTGTTTGGGGGGGGGGGGATAAATAAACAAATCCTCTGAAATTAGTAAATGCTTTGCAAACACTGTCAAGGTCATTTTATTCATTCCAAAGCCTTCGAAATAATTTTATGGATAGTAGTTAACAGAAAAAAATGTACTTTTCAAAGACATATATATATAAGTCCAGGGCAATTAACGCACTGGTTGAGAGAGAAATTTACACACCCCGGTGGCACTTAAAGAGGTAAGTCGTATTGTAGTTTTAGCGTCAAAGTATAGTTTTATTAAATTTAATACATTGTTATTGTATGGAAGGGGGCGAGAAGAAAATTATGATTGAATATTGGATCGTAAATATTGAAAGTTTCAGAAACACTGCATTAAATGTTAAAAGGTACTAAAAGACCTGTTTTTCTTCATAAAAAAAAATTAAACATTTTACTTTGATCTAAGTGCAAATACCTTAACTTCATTCCCTTTGTGGAAAGTACTTATCATAAAATTTATTTTTTATTTTCTTTTTCCATTTATCTATATTCAAAAGTACATATTTTTAAATTCTGAAGAAGATTTTTCTATTTACCGTACTAAATGCAGTTAAATGTTATAGTTACATTATATCAATAAGATATCTCCATAAAATTTCCGATGAAATTTTAATAAAATATTCTAGTAAATATTCACTAATGAACACCCTACATTAATTTAATTTGCATATTGCTATGATCATGTTTTTGTTATCATAATGAAATAAAATTAGAAATAAAAAAGCTCTTCCCCCGCGTTTTCCTGTATACTACGCTATACATTCGATACAAAAAGGGTATTTGTAATAGGATATGTTTTACGTTTTTGGCACAGTGTTTATTTTAATAACATATCGTAATGATAAAATTTGATATAAATAGTAAAAATAATTCTAAATCTTGCAAATATTAATTTTTTTTTTCATAAAAAATAGTAAAAAAATATAAATTATTGAAAGTGTCATTAGTATCGATTAAGTAATAATTTAAGATTTTTTCCCCTTCCATTTATACAAAATAGTTATCTGATTTATTATATAAAATTATGCTTGGGGAGTAATTACACATTGCTGAAAAATGCCTGTAACATATTTTATGAAAATAAATATCTGAAAAAAAAAACATTTAGTGAAAATTATCGTCTGGAAGAATTTTTTAACGTATATTTTCTAGTGGAGAAAAAAATTATCCTTCATCAGTATTTGCTGCAGGAAAATCTGTATAGCATCTAAATATATCTGTTATACGATTCATTAGAACTTCATTTCATATATTTTAGATGTAACGTACATGTACAAAAAATCATGGTTATTTTGATAAAAAAGGAAATTAAAAAGATGGTAAAAGAAAGTAAGAATAATATTACATTTTAATTACTTTTCGTAATTATATATATACAGTGGACCACAAAAGTGTTTGTACACTTGCAATTTCTTATAAAATTTAATTTTTCGACTAATAAAAATTAATGTATTATAATTGTAATTTTTTTATGATATCTGTAACTTATTTTTAATGGAATTACGTAATTAATTTTTTAAAAATAGTTTAACTATTTTTTTTAAAAAAATTAGTAATCAAAAAGCTACTAAAAAATTACGCCACAAAAGTCTTCGTACACTTAACAAAAATCTCAACTTAGCTGTAAATATTGTATTTCTTGCTTAATTTAGTACTTAGTAGGATACCTTTTAGTGTCCACAACCACTTTTAAGAGTCTTGGTATAGATTTAATCAGTTTTTTGTAATTTCTGCATCGATTTTCCTCCATTCTTCTGTGATTATTGTTTTTACTCCACATTTTGTGTTTATTTGTCATGTTTTCTTTTTTTTTACATCAAAATGTCACCAAATATGTTCTACTGGGCTAAATAAAGTGATTTAGGAGTTTTTTTTTAGTATTTTGGGGAACGTTATAGAGACACCAGTGGCGTACATTGAGAGTAGTGCGCTTGGCGTCATCACCCTGCTAAAAAATGAAGTCGTCTCCTACATCCAAACTTTGGGCGAATAATTTAAAATTTCTCTTTAAAATATTTAAATAGAGCTCATGATTCACAATACCATCAAAAAATACCAAATTATCTAATTCTGAGGCCGATTTACACCACCACGTAAGTACACTTCCACCTCCGCTTCCACCTTTATTTAATATATTTGAGAAAGTTGGAAACGTAAAAACTGAATTGCAAACCAACTTCGCATGAGAACATTTATAGCGTTAAGCACTGGTAAGATGGTTATACATTTGTATCATTCACTACAAAAAATAATTTATTTCTCGTTAGGAAAGAATACTGCATATAAAGTTGGGATATTAAGATATTGGTGTATAGTCAAATTAAAAAAAGTCATTTTGTTTTCTTCTGTAAATGTAATATGTAAAGATAAGAAGAATTTTTGCATTTCAAATCAATATATGATGCAAAGAACTTTTTATTTATGTAATCTGACATTGATTTTTAAAAATGAGAAAAAGGGGAATAACACAAGACGCAACAGTACATTCAGTCAGCAGCCAGTTTTCTTTCAATTTTTAAAAAATTTGTTGTTATTTTCTAGCCGTTGCATTTGATTGTTTTTCTTTATCATTTTTTTTTCCTATTCTGTTGTCTATTTTCATCAAAAATAATGCTCAATAAAATATTTAAGACTCAATGAGTAAAAAGTAATAAATTCTAAAATTTTCTTCTGAGAAATGATTCTTTTTTGAATATTGAATTAGCCTTATTTATTTAAGTATAATTCCTATTTTCGTAATGGATTTGATAAATTTAAAAATTATTTAACCAAATGAGTGATCATGATATTTATATAGAGAATTAGAGATTTACAAAGACATTAATCAAATCAGTATATAAAGTACTTGCGGGACATCTACGTCATGACAAATTTACTTGACTAGATTGATTATTGCTTATAATACTATTACCTATGTTCATATACTTAAGATACAAAGGTAATTAAATATTATAATAGACTAACTATATTGTTTGTAGTCAAAAAAATCTTAATATCTTACAAAAGATTTTACGGTTTATTTGAATTTCTTGATATTATGCACCTTGATTGTATAATATTAAGCAATTTTCAACTGAATAGTTTCCAGACAACAATTATTAGTAAAATTATTTAAATTAATTTCTCAACTTAGCTTAAAACTAAATCTACAGAAAATATTTTTTAAATAATATTAAAGCCACATACTTTTCCACCCGTAAGATAAAGGTAACTTAATAAGTTCAAAAACTCTGATAGAACATTCGAAATGCTCCAAAATACTCAACTTGGAGCACAAAGTTAATAACACGAATAAATATTTCTTCATCTTAGATATTAATAATTACAGAACAATTTTAAAAAAAGTTAAAAAATGAATGCTTTGAAATCCTATTCCTCGAACAAACCCATGGTATCTATTTAGTGCATTGGTGAGGTATTTTTTTATCAACACTTTACTTTCCATCTTGATAGATGTTTGAATCTCCAGAGGAGCTATGGTAATTGGAAATTCTTCCACCTTGGATTTTAAACTCGTGACAGCATGATGGAAAACTTTCTTTCTTACCACAAACCAACTCGCATAATGCTTCCGCTGACTTGAAGTTATGATCGAAACGAGTTTGGGTAAAACATAGTAATGCACAGAAAGTTCACAAACTTTCATTTTCTTCCTATTCTTTAGTGGAAATAATTCATTGTGAATGAAAATCAAAATATACAGGAAGTTTATTTCGAGGATTTTCTGAAGCTAGAAATATTTCAGGTACTTCATTATTATTTTTTTTCACATTTTGTGTGAAAGAGAATTTTATTTAAAGGAAATACTATTATTCAAATGTTATAGAACGAAAATATTTTAATATTATTTGTAAAACAATTTTCTCAAAATACTATCTAGCATATAAGCAACTCGCTTCATCTCAAAATAAAGGTTCGGTACTCTAATGTATATTAACATTGTCTTCAGATTAAACATTGTGTGAAACAAGCAATTAATAATGCAAAAATAAGCTAACTTAATTTAAATTTTCAAAAAAAAATGTGCCCTTTTGTTTTTTAAAAGGTATAAACATTTTTATAAACATAACGAATGTTTAAAAACTGAGAAATGCGAATTAAAAAACAAAGTTCAGCATTTACTTGAATTAATATTTCATAACCGAAACATTTCTTGATTTTTCACTGAAATACTAAAAAATACACTCAAATAAATTATCGCGACTTCAAGATAATGAATAGGTCATTTACAGAAAATGCCTTTCTGTATAATAGTATTTTTTGAATTTATAGAAATTTTAGTACAATTAATCTTTGAAAATTTTCGAACTTCATGAGAGGGAGGTATATTATGGTAGTACTATAATACATGATTGCTATTGTGATGGAACTAGTAATTTTAAGCCTGGGTCAAGTGACGAGAACTCCAACGCCATGCATGCCAACGAAAGGACTTTTAACTCGGCACAGATTTAATGGACATCAGTTTCCTTTACTTGGTGGCTAATCAGTAGCATTAGAACATGAACCCGCAGCACGCTGGCTACGAGTTGACCGTGACCATTTTGTGTTAGAAGCAAAACCGCAACAGCCAACAAATGCTATGAATATACATTTGTTTAATTCAAGTTTTGAAGACAATGCATTAATTTCGAGAAAAAAATATATATTTGTTTAAAATTTCACAAAAATATCAAAAACAAATGTTTTATCATAATATTGCCAGCTTGTGGGTGCATTACAGGCTCAAAAACTGCTACTTCTTAGGATGGCAGAATCTCTATTAAACAGAAGAATTATTAACTTCATTAACAAGAAATATCAAAGCATTACATACACTAGGGTTCTTTGAGACTGTTGAAAGGGTCAGTGGAAAGAGTTTTAAAATTTGAGGGTGAGTGTTTTAATATCAGGGAGGAGAAAGGTTCTTTGGTGTTGTTGTTGCTATTCCTCCAGATCAATTAAATAGTTGACTCTCAAAAAGTTGAGCACAAGAAGGGGATCTGTGCAGATATCTTTGTGAGATCCATGCAACGCATTATGAGTTTGTGGGAAGCCTGGTGACCTTGACACCTTGCACAGATGAGATGGAGAACTTTTTGTTCGCTGAGAATGAGAAGGACTTGATGTGACGACTAGCAAGACGAGACAGAGTAGTCTGGTATCATCTGTCGGGCCTGATCTGTCTAACAGACCTGGTCTGGCCTAACCCTTAAGGTATCCGACTACGTTCGGAACCGTGATTTTAAGAAAGAGCATAAATGGATAGATTTCATGATATTTAGTGTCACTCAGATTAGAATACATGCACAAAAAATTTTTAAGGACATTTTGACAAAAAAAAAAGTTATTTAAATATAATATTTTGGCAAAAAATTAACTTAGAGAAAAATTTTTTTTTTTCAAAATTTTCTCCTTTTGTGAAAAATTTTTCTATTATAATAATAATTTGACTGTATATAGCTCAGACCTCTCTACAAAGGTTCAACTAGAATTTTTGAAAAATTCATATTATTTTCAGAGTTATAAACAAATGAAATAATTATTGGCGTTTTTTTCTTAAAATTGCTCCCTTCTGTTGTCGTAAAATATGGATAAACCCACTTCTAAGTTATATATTTCAAGAATTCTAGTTGAGCCTCTGGAGAGAGCTCTGAGATATATACAGGCAAAATATTATTAAAATAGAAGCATTTTTCGCAAAAGGAGAACATTTAGAAAAAAGATTATTCTAAGGTAAATTTTTGCCAAAATATTCTATTTAAATAACTTTTTTTATTAAAATGTCCTTTAAACAATTATATACATGTATTCTAATCTAAGTGACACTAAATATCATGCAAATTATCCATTTATGAGCTTTTGCAAAATCACGGTTCCAAACGTAGTCGGATACCTTAAGAGTTAGGGTTAGGGCCAGACCAGGTCTGTTACCCACATACCAGTGAGGAGTGAGAGGCTCCCTCCACTCCACCAAATTTTGAGATTTTTTAACGAGTATAATCCCAGATAAGTAAGGGATGTGGAGGGAAGTTTAATATAAAGTAAACGAACTAAGAATTTTATAAAGAATTGTTATATAAAGAGTTTAGGTTTAATATAAAGAATATATTTGTAACCCATTTTCATCATTAGGAAAATTAAAATAAATTAGAAATTATTTGTACGTGTCAGAAAAATGTAGAGTGAATACTAAAAAAAAAAAATTATTCTAAAATTTTCTTAGACATGCTCAAAAAGTACTGCTCTCTAAGAGAAAACAGTAAAAGACAGAGAGAGAGAGCAGTATAAAATAGTCATACATTCAATCAACAATTTTGTTTTATTTTACTCATGATCCCGATATGTGAAGTGAATGCAACAATTTTTTCTTAACTTTGATCAAAAAGCATTATTATCTCCCGTCTTGTATGAAAATAGCCATGTCATTGGTTCACTCATTTCATTGTGAAAAAATGTTTCCATATTTTATTGCAAATGTTGTAATTTGAATAGATTCTACTTCAGATATCCCAGTGTATTATTTATACTTTATTTTAACGATAATATTTACCATTAAGGACAACAAAGTTTAATTTATAATTTTTCTACTATGCATTAAAATAGAGTTGTTTCACTTGGGAGCTCTTATGGTTAAGATTTTGGTATAAAGAAGGAATCATAGCCACAGTAAGTTTCTGAACCACTGACATAAAACAATCTGGTAGGGAAAGAAAAAATATTCCCCTTCAGAAAGTCAGCATCACTCTTAGGAAAGTTGGAAATTGGTGGATATCGCAATCCAAACTTCCGTTTTCCTAAGAGTTAAACACGGCGTAAAAAAATGAAGATCTGCGCGTCTGTATAGTTTTCTTTTCTAGATGATTGACACACGTACGTTTAACAACTATTCGTTTTAGTCCTCGTTAGCTACAAATTTCTAAATATTTCTAATACATTTTTAGGACAGAGCCATCAATACAATCGAAAAACTTAATCTTAAACTGTTAATATTGAATATAACCATAAGATTGTTGTCTACAATTCCTCAATAAACGAATTCAATTCATTTACGAAGATAACTGAAGAAAACTTTACTTTTTGTAGTGTAAATGGAAGATTTTAATGCTGCCCTTTTGCACCTTTTTCTTTGAAGATTTGTTGAACAAAGTGATAGTTGCATTCTAGAAAAAAGAAAAATAGGCTTAATTACAAAATATAATAGTTTACTAAGTCGATACGTTATTTCATGCTCATGAAAAATAAAATAGTAAAAAATTCGGAAATTGCATTACGCATTAACTGAGCTTGAGCTTTTTTAGTTGTAGTATTTCTTTAGTTTAGTGATTTTTGTAATTTCTCCTTATATATCTATTTCCGTTCAGCATTTGGGTTGAATAATTTCATGTAGATGCAAGATTTGCTGTTGTAGAAAATGAAATTATTTTACAGCGAACCTAATACTGAAATCATTTTCCTTTTACATAATTACGTTAATTTGTATTTTGGAAGTAAAATTCGACATGTTGACATATTAAAAAAAAGTTTATAACTCATTCGGAAAGAATTATTGTATAATATTTATTCATTTTAAAAATACCACACACTACAATTTCATCTATCCCAATAGTGCACGTGCTCTCCAATACTTTTTGTCACAATTGAATTAATATAATATAAAAGACACACACACACAAATTATAATATAAAAGACATACAAATGTAAACTGATTAAAATGTAAGAAAGTTAAAAAAGATCGAGAAAAATACAGGTTGTATGTGTGGCTCTTCTGAAAATACATACATACATACATTCAAAAAACATTCAAAATACATTCTAAAATAAATTGTATAGTATAAAAAAAAAGCTTATTATCAAAATTGATGGGAAATATTATCCTGGGAAAAGAAAGGCTGGTATGGATTAATTTTGTGGTTACTGGTTTAATATAACGGAATACAATGCTTTCGAATTACTGAATCGTAACTATTAATGGAAACCTAATAGTTTCAATTATTCTTGTCTAGACGCTGAACAATCTAATACTTCAAGCAAATAGTTAATATAAGGATTTCAAACAGTTTGTATTGATTTGAAATACAATACACTGCATATCCTTATATGAAATGGGAGTAATTAAGCCTAGTTATTTCAAAATCAATCTTTAAAACATAGATGCGAAATATTTTTCAGTTAACTTATTGAAGTTATTAATGAATATAAAACAATCAAAGAATGTCAAAACAAATAATACATTACTTTGCTTCATATATACATTTAATTAGATTTGTTGTTTATCTATTAAAAATTATATTTCGGTAAACAAATTAAATCCGTCTATGGTCAAGAAATATTATCCAAGTATCTTCATTTTAGCTTAATTAAAATAATACTTTTATAAAAAAAAACTATATTTATCATTATTAAATAGTATTACCAAAAACGGAAATATTAATTTCAAGACCAAATTTTTTTTTTTTAAATAACTTGAAATAAATTTTATCTTGGTGGATGTTTTTACAAAGATGTTTTAGAAATATTTGCTTTACTAAATAATATGATTTTAAATTTATAAAAATGAAGTATTTTGCCCTTGATTTTCGTATTCGGATTTTTATTTCAATATTTTTGCTGGTAATAATCCTTTGATTAAATATACATTCATTTTGGAATAGAATACTATGAATATATTAAAATTGGATTCAAAAAATTCTATGTAATCGATGAAGATAAATACATTAATTATGCTAAAATGTCGCATTCTTTCCACAGAATGAAAATAAGTAATTACTTTAGTAAAATGTTTTCCTTACAAATGATTCTTTTCATAACATTTGTTAATTTCAAGTATAAAATATGTTTCGCGATTACCCAGAAAAGAAAAAATAATAGAATTCGTTATAAAATTTACAAATATTTTTTTTAAAAAAATTACAAAGCAGATGTAGGTATTAATCGCGATTTAAAGTAGATATTATATGAAAACAGAAACTAAATGTAAATCTTATTAGAGGTTCTGTTGATTTTCCAGGTTTAAATGAATATAGAGTGGAATTTTTAATCGAACATTAAAAACAATATATGGCTTTGTTTCAAGTAAAAACAGTCATAGAAGCTGCATTTTAACAATTTTTATAAGTATGCAACATTTTTTTTAAAAAAGAAAAAAGCTTTGTATTTTTATAACAAACACTCTTTTTCTTCTAACACAGTTTCATGAATTTTTTTTTGCATTAGACATAGTATATATACAATTTTTATAAAGTAAACATAAAATTTGGAATTGTTAAAAAAATGATGGATTATTTCTACAATGATGTGTTTTCTTTTTGAAAACAATATGATTTTTATGGGAAATATCTTTTTGTGAATGAATGATGATTCTTAATAAATCGAAAATTATTGTTAAACGCCCCAAGAGTATTGATCAGTTACAAATACATCATTTATATGTTTGGTTTATAATTATTTTATAGTTAAAACTTGCCTTTTATGTATTAAAATATATGTGAGAATAATTTGTGTATTATCTCTATTGCTTAAGGGTTTCTTAGAGGATTGCATATTTCCTTCAATATTATCTAATAATAGGTGGGAGGAGCTCTTTTGGCCCTTAGAATAACTCATGTAATTCATTGTTTTTAAAATAATAAATTTATAATTTCAGTTTATTTCCTTTAATAAATATAAATGAGTCTCATTTATAAATGTTATGAAAGTTTGATACAATTGTCTCGGTTAATTATGATGCTTTTAGTTTTTTCCTCTTAGATATATTCTCTGAAGAGACATTCTACTTTAAGATGAAAGTCAGTCAATAATTGACAAAACTTAATGCAGTAACTTCTCAGATATTCCTCTTTTTTCTAAATCACTGATTTTGATACAAAACAGTAAAACAGATAAGACATGAGAAGGTTCATATGTACAATGATTCTTCTTTTTTTAAAATTTGTTTGCAGCAAAAATTGTCACTATATACACTGTTCTTTGAAATGATATTAATAACATACAGGGAATACAAATCTATCTTCTTTTAAGGTATCCGAACACGTTGAAAATGACCAAATTCGGTCAAGACATATATTTTTGTTTTCTTTTTTATTGAATAGAGCTATCTTTTGGCTTCACAAAACATACTCTGTTTTGTTTCTTCTCTATCTAGAGCCCAAGCTTCAATCAATTTTATAAAGTTAGAATAACTACCAGATCTTTGATCTACCAGAAATGGGCATTTAACTAGTTCAAAATCTATCATGGCGAGTTTGATAACTCAAACTATTACAAATGTATTTCTATAAAACTTTTTGAACCTGATATTTATGCCATTTTCTAGAGAATGTACCCAAATATTTCTTATTGTATGACTATTTTTTTTCAGTTAGAGCATGTTATTTATATAATGGTCTCCTATAGAATGTGACTTTTCTAATAATGTTTACTCAATCAGCACTAAAATTCTCAAATTTTAATAAAACATTAAAATTTTAGTACATTCTCTAGATAAATGCATCTAATTTGTTTCGGCGCAATACTTTTACTAATATAAGTTTATTACTTTTTTCACTAACTGGTTTGGAGTTTTACAAAAATATTGCTAAAATTTCATTTATAATTGTGATTTTTGTGAAATGTAGGCAATTTATTTTAAATATTGTTGGTTTAATATTAGCATTTATTGGTATTGAGTCCTAAAAAAGCATTTATAATGTTTAAATATGTTATTTTGTCAAAAAGTACTCCAAACGTGTTCGCATACTTTAAAATACACTGCTTGAAAATAAAAAGTAATGGAAGTGGAACAGGCCTAAGGAACCTGCAAGTCACAGGATGTACCCAGTTTATCAAATTATGTAAGTGATCCAGAGGATACGCTGTTGTTTTATACTCGTTGAATACATTTGGGAAAAGACTATCACATTTTTCAGTGGTCACTCTGCTCTGTAACGAAAGAAACTAGGTAGAGGAACCATATTTGAACGCAAAGGGAACATTTCGTGGTTTTATGTGCCAGAGAGAACTCCACCAACAGAGATAGCTCAACAAGTACGACGAAAATAGTTGGAGTGAGTGTTATTAACATCTCACTATAAGGCAGAGCTCGAAAGGTTTTAGCAATAAACCTCACAATTTTGAATTATGGTCAAATGTCGAAGACGACACCTGAAATGGTATTCCCCTTTCTTAGAGCCTACAACAAGGCAAAGGGAGGAATGTGAGCCTTGAAAGACTTAATACGAATCAGACTTTTAGATGACTGGCCTTCATTGCATTAGGCTCGAACTCATAGCTCGCTGGCCATGAATCCATTAGCTTAACCCTTAATGAGTTTAACTGCTGCACCAAAAATGGTTGGAAGAGAATGTATTGTGTACATTCAGAAGACACCAGTGTGGCCTGCTGATTTTGAAAGTGCTTAGAGTGACGCAATCACCATGAAACACTGAAGGCTCCGTGTTCACTTTCATTGAGTGTTCAAAAAAGGGCATTATATCCTGGATACTCTTGAATTGAACGCCACTATTAGCTGCCGATTGAGAACTAGAGGCGTCTAACTCTTGGCGCTTTTACAAAGATTGGCATTAACTAAATAGCTCCAATAACCAATTTATTATGGTGCTGCTCTAGATGTTTATGTATTATGAAATGACACACAGAGTCATCTTCTCCGATCAGCCCAGCAACTATTGCAAGAAGGACAGTTTTAGTCTACAAATGTAATATCAGGGTAGTAACAGGGCCTCATACTACTATAGAATTCTTCTTAGCGCTACAACTCAACATCCCCTAGTGCTACCAGCAACTTATACTCTTCCACCTTTCCATATTGATAACACCACGTTATTTAGATTTTTGTGTTGCTGCAAGTGGTTAACAGGAGGAATGTACACAAAACGCATCAACTAAAAAGCCATGACAAGTATCTGGATACTCCAAAGGCCCTAAGTGCCTTTTGATCTTACACCATCGAGTACACATTGGATAAGATTAGTTGTCAGTTAAGTTAAGTCCCAACTTAACGTTTGGAAGACAAATGGCGGCACAAATATCGGAAAGTAAACTATCTCCCATCCATCAACTTATAGTTCACATGCTACTTGAGTTAGCTCTACAACCTTTCACTTCCTATATTGCTATTCTCGATGGACTTTCTACCTAAAGTTCAACTGGTGATATTGCTTATTATATTGTTTTTTATTGTGGAAATAAACGTAATTTATATTCTTAAACGGTTTTTTCCTCTCCCTCTTTTTTATTTCATTAATTTCTACATATGCGTTTGCGATGTTTCCTTTTCATTGTTGCGCAACGAGTGTTTATGCATAAATATTACTTAAATTATTTAATTTCTATAAAAAAAGAATGCCTTTTACATAAAAAACATACTTCGGTAAAAAAAATTTTATTTTTTAAATGAGCTAAAAACGTACTATAAGTAACATTTATTAATAGAATTTTTTTTAAATAAGCTAGAATTCATCAAATACAATTAATCCGTATCCTAGTATATTTTTCGCAGATTTATGAGAAAAAAAAATGAGCTAAAGAAGGAGAATTTACATTAAATTAGGAAACATCATTCAAAAATAATTGTTAAAATAATTATAATAAATTAAAATGCTTTAAATGGCCCAGTCTAGGGGTTTTCAACACGTAGCCTGAATGCCATTAGTGGACCTTCTACGGCCCACTGAAGTGGTCTTTCATTTGAATCAAAGGAAAATTCATTTGAATCAATTTCAGGAAAAATTGCATTATTTGCTTTTTGTCGTAAAAAACGAATTTTTTTTTCCAGTTATTCTTCATATTCAAAACATTTTGATTCCACTTTTATTTAACGTTTTTGAAACCTATATATAAAAGGGGAGAAGTACTAGAACCTACAGTGCTAAAGCAGGAAGAACAGACACAACAAATGTAGATACAAAAAAGTCTTTGGACTAAACTGGAGACCTATTATGATTTCTAAAGCTGTCACTGAATTAGGTCAGCGAATTAGGATTAGAAATGCTTTATGGATCCAACCTTCCCCGTACAGAAGATATATATACAAATCTATAACACCATCTCTTTCCTTAGAATCAGTTTAGTCTTATGAAACAAACTCCCTTTTCTTATTTAAATTTCCTGACTACATTATTTTTTTACAATCTCGTAGCCCGTGGATCATTTTAAATTTACTGATGTGGCTCGTGGATTATTATGGATTTATTATTATAACCCTCGTGCTCTAAAAGTTGAAGTCCTCTAGCCTGGTCAATATTACTTGAGAAGTACTACCTACAGAGTGGTGTGTAATTAGAAAGTACATTCTCATTAATTTTCTACTTTCTCATGACATCAACGTATACTTTTCATGCAGTATTTTTTGTTCTATTAATGAGCAATATATGTTTCTCAGAAACCATCGTATAATGAAAATAATTCAACGCTCATGAAATATTTTCATACATTGCGTAATTTCGTGGATAAGTAAAGTCTGAGTTCTCTAACAAATGACAATGAAAATTCCAATCATCCAGCTTCAGCTTCGACTCTTAATTGAAGCTGGTAAATTTCAAAGCATTGTTCAAATCGTTTTATAAACAATATTGCAAAGGAATTTAATAATTGAAATTAATTTAATACATTTTTCTGTAAGATGATGTTGAATATTTAAATTACTTAAAAATGAATTTTAATGTAATGAGTAGATTTTCACAAAATAATTATTTCAAAAAATTTCATTTTTCTTCCGAGTTTTAAAATTGTTCATTGTTATATTTCAGTGTTATTATTAATTTCAAAAGATAATTACATTGCATGAAAATTAGCTTTTCCCTCACACTCTCCCTATATATATACATATATATATATATATATATAAAATTAAAAATTTGAACTATATATATATATATATATATATATATATATATCTGGTTCAAATTTTTAATCATTAATAAAATACTTTCTTTTCATCCAATCAAGTTCAAACATTTTTTAAACTTGTAGTGGATGATACTTGATGTTAATACAGATCCTTCAAATATTAACTCATTCATTTAATGGAATTAATGAAATTAATTACCGGTTTTCAGCCAAACTAGTCGAACCGGGTGTGCGTGTTTACAACAATGCAGACAAATCATGCTCGTTTTTCAATTCCTACTTAGTATTGTTACATTCTATATATTTTAATAACATTCCAAATTTGAATGTATATATAGAAATTAATATATATATTGTTCAAATTTTGAATCGTTTATAAAATACTTTCTATCCATCCATTCAGAGTAGGAATTGACTTATAAAAAAAATTATATTACTTGTTTCTTTACAATTTACTTTTTATATTTGCTTCTACTACATCAATTTATGTTTTATTGACTAATTCTGAATAAAGATAATGCCGCAAGTTCAATTTTATTTTGTAATCGAATGGTATATTTTGAAACTTGTCATAAATTTTTCTTTCAAATAAAAAGAACCTAAATATTAAACCAAGGATCTGTATTTATTTTTAGGTCTTAATCTGATGGTCCATATTGTACTCAGTTACCTCAAAAAGTCAAATTTGAAATGACTATTATTCTATTTCATAATATTTTCAGAAAAATAAGTTAATGCTTAATATCAATATTTAACTGGAGATTAGCACAAAAGACACTTTTAATCAAATGCGAATAAAGAAAATAGACATAAGTTCTAATTTGATATCATAATTTACCATATGCCGAAAAAATCCATAAAAGATTATCATTTAAATCTAGAATAAAAGGAAATTCTTAGAAATATAAAATACTAATAGACAGACACATACACAAAGGATGTTCATTTACAACCAATGCATTAATGTTATATAAGTAAAAGATATTAAAATAACCATAAATAAAGCAAAATGCGTTTATTTATATTAATAGAGCTTCACACTTTGTTAAAAGAAGAAAATTCGCAAATCTCTAGAATGATTATGATTACATTATCGCTAAAAAGGGTGAAATGAAAATGCATTTTAACCATTACCAATCGCTGTGAATGTTGGTGTACGCTGGCATTTAGCCAAATCGAAGAGTAAAATACCATCATTATCTTGTCTAGTCAGTCAAATCGTTCTCAAAGAATTGACAAATTCACTAATATATCATGAAAATGCTATCCTAGAGTACTTAATCATGTTTTTTAAGTGGATTTAAATAACTATTACATAGGACACATTGTTGAACCATTTGCTTGCCAAATCTTTCAATAACTAACTAGCGCATCGAAATTGGGAACAATTGTGGTTTGTACTCCACAGGGATGACCTAAAAATTATTCAATACATAACAATACTTCTTAATCTCCTTTGCGATAAAGATTGTGTTAAAACAAGAGAATAAGGAACATGACGCATTATGCACAGAAATATCAACTGTATTAAATACTATCAAACTTCTTAAGAATGAAGTATATTTAGGCGGCGAAGAAGAGTTTTGCATGAAGATATCTTAATACTAAGCTATATTATTCAAAATGAAAACTTTCTCTCTTCAATACACAAAGGATTGTTTTCGATAATCCGCATAAACAATTGAATGGTACATCTCATTTCGTAGTCTCTCTAAAGAATATTGTTTACTTAAACACTGTTTCGTTCTTTCAACTGTTTCAAATAAATGCATAGCTAAGACTCATCTAGGTCTACAGCTCAGAATTAAAGCAGCTGAGTAAAGCCCTTAGAATCCCGGAAGAATTTTATAATAAAAATGTATTGTTTGGTTAAACAAAAGGAAGGCTCTTTCGATTCTTCTTTACCTCGTTCTGGAAAACACATTTTTCTCATTGGTATTCAAAGAAAATTATTATGAAAAGCATATAAAGAATCATTTTAACTAATCGTATTTAAACTGAACTTCTATGACTAAAAATGTTATACATGAAAGTTTATGTAAAATTATTTTCCATTGCTGTAAATTTTTTTTAAAAATTTATTTATATTAAATGATCTGTAATATTAAAATTTTATAGAGTTAAACTAAATATATGCCATGGTTTTTATTGTCAAAGCTTATTTGACAATAAAAATACTGCCAGTTTTATTTACAAAGCCCCTATAGAATAATTTCTCTATACATTCGACGAAAATAATCATTTCTGAGGAAGAAAGTACTTTTAATAGATATACAGTACATAAAAGAATAGACATAAGATAATACAGAATAGTACATAAAATACTTTTAATTGATAAACGTAATGTGATTTTTAATCCTTGCAACTTTTAAAATGATAGAAGCCGAATACAAAGCAATTCCTTCCTTTGTTCATCATTTATATAATACCACATTTTTACACATTGTATCAAAACTATAACGACTTGTATTCCATTATTGTCTGTTCCTAGAAATGAAATATTTCATTTCTAAGTTTCAAATATATTTTATATATTTTAACTCTGCATAAGCATCTAACTGCAAATACGAATTTCGCAAGATATATTAAGCAGAAAAATAACTAAAAATCCTCAAATAATATCTCTTACTAAAATTATATATGCATATATATATATACCTGGGTGGGAAGTTGTGGGGGGAGGCGTGCGGTGAAGATTATAAACTATAATTTTTCAGTTGATAGACAGTTTTTAAAATGTTCATTTTTCTCACAATCGATACTCTACTCTACCTATTGTCTTTAAATGCCCATTTTTTCAAATAAAATATAAAGCGTAGAAACACTTTAAAAGTTTACTTTTAGCATTCCTTTGCTTACGTCTATGTTAATATTTTTTTGTTCTATAGCGCGTTAAAATTTGAACTTAATGGTAAGAAGAAAACATGAAATTAACAGTTCCTTCCATAATTGAACACATATTTCTGTATAAAAATTCAATTCAAATTGTTTCAATAAAATAATAGTTACATATTTATACATAAGGTGAAACTTTTTCATAACTAAATTGTTCCTAATAGATTTTTTTAGTAACAGGGGATCAGTAATATTTTTTTAAATTGGATAAAATAGATCAGTTTAATGCGAACTTAAATGTGAAAAACGGGAAAAGAAGTTGAAAGGTTGAAAAAAATATTTATTGTAAAAGGTATATTTAACTAAAAGAAAATGCGAAAAGGAATTTATAAATGGCCTGTTTGCTTATAAACATGAAAGATATATCAGTAGGATATCAAATAGATTCATAATATTATGTTGAATTCTTTCATTTACGATCAAATATTTATAAATTTTAAATCATTCAATCATTTTCCTATAATTCAATTAAAACTATTTTGTTACACCAAAACATCTTGAGACATTTTAATTATCCAATTTCTAATATATATGATTTAACCTAGGGATTCTCAATTTATTTGTTGTTGAGGTACATTATTAACAAGTTCAAAATTAGGCGGCACACAGCAATAAAATAAGTTTAAAAGAACCTTACTGCCATCAAGCTAGTATGGTAGTTAGGACACTCGTCTTGTAATCGAGTGGGCTCGAGATCGAATCCCGAATAAGGCATGGATGTATCTTCGGGGGAAAAAAGTCGGACTTTCACCTGAAATGAACTCCCTGCTCGATTGGAAAGCAGCGCCTCCTTTTGTTCTATGCTGGGACTATCGTTTGTAATAAAGTCTACATTTTTCTGTGATCATATTGTATGTTTCTGTTCATCTATCTCTCGTCGTTCGTATGTATCCCAGGATGAAGCGAACAGTATCAACAAAATAATTTTACTTATCTATAATATACTATGTAAAATAGTTTATATATATATATATATATATATGATAATTTTCAATGTTAAATAAAAATAATATGTACAACTAAGACAATAAAAATATTCCTTGAGTAATTAGCTGTAATAATACATTTATTGCGAAATTCGAGCTTGTTGCTTTTTGATAATTTATGACGAGGCCTTATCGTGCCTTTCACTAAAATCCTCTTGGGGAATTTTTGGGGCCAGAAGGTCATTTCATTCCAACCAACTCAAGAAGAAAATGCGATATGCAGATTAAAAATGATTATATAAATTGGAGCTTTAAAATTCGCGAAAGAGGCTAGAAGAAAGGCTAGAAAGTTCTTAGAGAGTCTTAGAGGGGCTAAGGGGAGTCTTAGAAATCCTAAGAAGTATTATAAGAGTCATATAGAAGTGGGTCCGAAACCAGAAGTTTGCCTGGTTGCCGGATCAAGTTGGATTATAGAAGATATAAAGATTGGTGGCTGTTCACCGTGAAGTATCGCGGTAAGCTATATAATATTAAACTTTAATGACTAGCTAGTTAAGAAATCGGCTATAGATATAGATTTGGAGGTTAATTTATCATAAGGATAGTGAGTAGGATTTAATGCGCTATTTGCTAAGAATTGTTATTTATGTCGTATCCCTCCTGATCATTTCCCTCTAAGACCTGTATTTCATCGCTTAATATAAGTTGCGATGATAATAAACTAAATTTATTATGGAAGGTTTGAGTGGCCAAACTTTTATCCCTACAAACTTTGATCGCGTGGATGAGGAAGAGATGATACCCCCAGCCTGGGAATATCTCAAATTTCGTTTATAATTGGTCGTAAAAATGATTATACTACTCTCATTTGTCATCTACATTTAAAAGTCTCGATCTTTTTTTTTTTTTCTTTTTTTTTCATTTTTACATTTGCTTTTACTGAAAATTCGAATTCACGCAAATAAGATGGAGCAAGTTGTAGCAATATTTTTGAAGTATTTTGGCTATTATAGAACAATCGCCTCGAATTTTAATCTAAAATGAATTCACTAGCCTGAATGTTTTGAAATGAAATTTCGATTATTATTACACAAGTGAAATTACTTCTTCCTCTTCATTCAAAGTTATTTCATGTACAAATATATCCGTTATCACAAATAGATTACGAACTCAATCAATTCTTTTTTACATCTAAATTTGGAAAATAAGGAATAAAACTCCCTCCTCTAGTGCAATCAAATATTCAACAACAATTTTATTAATAGTTTTTTTCCCTATAAACCAGCCACATGATTTGGTTCCGGATTTTTTCAACTCATACTATTAGCTCACTCTCTTCCTACATATATATATATATATATATATATATGTGTGTGTGTGTGTGTCAGGTTTGGAAAGTTTAACTAAAAAAAAATAATCGAATAATATATAAAATTAGAGTGAACTCTTTACTAACGCGTAGGAATTTTAAGGTGAATAGGACTATTTAAGGTAGAGTGAGCACACTTATATAAAAAAGAGAGAATAAAATGGGTGAGAGGCTGGTGACTCCTTGTTGTGATGGTGATTTTTGTTCCATCTAATTAGGTGACTCGTGGCCGCCACATTGGAGTAGTCACGCTTGAAGAATAATAAAGTACACATATTTCAAAGGTGACAACTTCCTTCATTTTACCAGCATGCCTGAAACCAAACATATATATTTATCTTGTTCAAATTTTCAATCGTTAATAAAATACTTTCTATTCATCCATTCAAGTTCAAATGCATTTTTTTAAACTTCTTTCTTTAAACTTCTCTTTTCTTCTTCTAACTTCATCTCTTCTTCCCTTGATGTTATTACATTTTTTTTTTACAAATTTAATTATTTTTGTAATTGTAAATTTGTTATGTGTTATATCTGACGAAGTTACAACTAGCTGCAGTAGATGGCGCCAGTATATTTTTCTAATGAAGTGGAAAGGAACTTTAAGAAGAAAATTGTATTACTTGTTTATTTTTTCCTCGGAATATAATCAATAATTTAAAACAAAATAACCACACACTTCAAGAATTTGCAGCATAGTGGTTGAAAATCACTGCTTTATCCCAATAAAATGTTACATAATAAAACAAGTGATGTAACTTGACATCTACAGTTGAATTATTTGTATGAAGAGCCTAAAATGAACCGATTAAATTGCTAGTGTAACGATTCTTATCATTTCCTGAAGAAAGTGACATTAAAATCTCTCTCTCTCTCTCTCTTTCATAATTTCTATTTTTATGAGTCTCAAAAGTTTAAATAGTAAATAAGTTTGAAAATTAAAAAAAGAAAAACTACAGGCATTAACCAATAAATTAATCACGAACTGAAGAAAATGGATCCATTCTATCTTGTCTTGTAAATAGCCTTATAAGCAACCTTTCTCTCCTACATCCTCAAAAGGTATTTTGTTCAGAATAATAATTTATTTAGAATCTTTAACTTTATTAATTTCCTGTTCTGCCACCACATTGTTATCGAGTCTTTAAGTCGAATAATTTATCTCAGGAACTGAGATAATTCGATTTATCTGCATGAATGCTTGGGAAATATTTCCATAATACTAAATTATGTAAATCTGGATTTTGCTAATAAAGAAAGTTGCGAAAGGTTTTGTAAGGAAAGATAAAACGGTTATAATTAATTTAAATTCCAGGTAAAGTATTGATCTCAAGCACTAACGGAATTGTTTTGTTGAAAAAAATCGAAGAGAAAAAAATTACTATAAGAAAGAAGATTATTCGTGTATTATCATCTGCCTGTAACATTTCCGTTCTTCCAGCAGTTTAATTTTTTTAATAACTCTTTTTTTTTTGTATACAAGTTTTACCTTCCCTTTTTAATGTTTTTATATGTATAAAAAACTAAATCCGTAACCATTATTGTCATAGTAACTGTAACTGACTGTGCCAAACAGCAAAAACAAAAACGCCCTCTAGTGACCACTTACCTACAGTAGTGGCCAGGCGAGAAAAGAATGCAGTAGCAATGAAAAACCTTCTATGTTCTTTGCCCATTATTTTTGTTAACGATATGTGTTGTCTATGTGTAACATAACTTAAACTAATAAATACTTTCTACACTAATGAAGACTTCTAACTCAATTCTGAATTTACTATCTTTAGTTTAATCTTTCACGTCCAATGCTCTATATATTTGATTTTAAAGTATTACACCTAGCCTGAGGAATGAACTATAAATGTATGAATTCATTATTTTAAAAATGATAAAATTAAATTAAATATTTAAGTTTTGAAATTCGTAATGCAACAATAAATGATAAAGTAATAAATAAAGAATACATTATTATATACACAATAGGATATTTAAAACACTTTTTATGGATTTAAATCAAAATCCATTGTTATAAATTCTTGAAACTATTTCAGAGAATGCATTTCAAGGATTTAATTCTGTTATCAAACTGCTTATAAACGACTGAAAAATCTTATTTTCGTTTTAAAAAGAAAGTATTCATAGCAAAAAGTAAATTTCAAAAGGTGATACATTTATTTTCTCAATTTATTAAGAAGTAAATTTTAATTCTAAAATAGGTAAAAAAGGAAAATGCAACACACATGCTCAGTAAAAAATACAGTACAAAGTTTCTCACTACATTTCTATTTACATAACTTGTATATAAGTGTAAAAATTCTGAGCTGATTTTGAAAATAATTCCAATTGTTGAACTGTTTTAACAAGAAATGTGTATTTCTTTTTGTTTTCTATTAATGGACCAATCAAACGGACATAAAAATGGCTTGAAACGCTTCATAACAAATTTATGTAACATCTGTTGAAGGTTAGTTAAAAAATATTATGTGTTTAATTAATTTATCTGTGTTTATTAATTGTTTATGTACAAATAAACAATTGTACAAATTTAATTAAGCTGTATAATAAGGCAAATTCACTTTTTTTCTACAGTCACATTTTTTTTAAAATCTCGTTATATTCCCATGTTAAAAGTTTTAAACATTTACACACATGAACACCTATAGAGTTCATGAAATATAAATATTCTTTTGATGCATTTATTTCGTACGGAAAAAACATTAAACACACACATACGAAAATGAATCAAATATAAACAAAATCTTTCAAATAGCGGGGGAGGGGGGGGGGAATTGCTATAATTCTCCATAAAAACCATGATAAATTATTTAAAGTTTTAATAGTCGTTATATGCTTGATTTTTTTCGTATAATCCTTTATTTATTTTCTAGGACTATACAGTTGAACCTGTTTTTGTGCGGTTGATAGGAATCGAATTAAAATAACCGTACAAAAAATATTAGAAAATTCTATTAATTCTTACATATAACAAGCAAATTCATCGAAATACTGCAGAATTTTTCTTTTATGCGGTTGCATAAGACCGCACAAAAACAGGTTCAACTGTACGTAAACACACGGTACTTAAGTATTATCGCAACCTATTGGTGACATTATATGAAACGAAGTCCCTGGTTACCAATTCAGCGTATACGGCACATAGGAAACCGGGGCTGCCAACTAGGCTAGTTATTAATACAATTGGTGATTGTTGTGATAATACGAAACTACCGTAAACACATAGTACTTACCACAGTTGCCCAACGAATAATGTCATTAACATGTTTGTTAAAGATTAACAAATAAAAATATCTATATACAGTTTGTAGAAAGTGAAACTCAGATCGTAAAAATCGCTTTATAAAAGTTCAAAATATATTTTAGCTCCAATATGTTTATATTGCCCTGAATAAAATGCAAATTTGACTCACAATCTTCAATCGAGATTAAATCTAACTGGAATATAAATTCAACAAATCAGTGACATTATAACTAGTGTCTAATAAATAATCGTAAAAGAAATTAATGACAAAATGGTCATAAGTTATAAAAATGTTCACTTTATTATTCCGAATAAGATACAGTTTCACAAAATCACAGAAAAGTGGGAGTCAAAAATTCTAATAGAAATAAAAAGGTGAATTTTTTTTATCAAAAGTGTAAATTGCTATGAAGCAAAGGAAGATGCATTTTTGAAGCAATTTAAAATTGTAGCGAAAGTTAGGTACATCACACTACACACCTGAAACACAAAATGCCGCATAATAAGTGAGGCTTCTTGTTTCTTAGAATTAACAAAAAATCACGTACGTCTATTTTCTTCATGACCGATGTACAATTATTTTACTATACTCTCATGAACTTTCAGAGAAGGTTGGGCTCAAAAGATATCCCTTTGTGATCCGCAACTTCCTCTTCCTCCTGGGCGATTCAAAAAGTAACATGGCTTGTGTAACACAAGAAAAACTAAAAAAACACATCATTGGTCAAAACTCGAATATCTTCCTCATAATACTTACTCAGCACTTTCAGACTGCCATTTGTGTGTTTGGAGCCCATTAAGAAACACTAGGAGGCCTCAGAGGTGTTAACTTTCTCTCTAGAGGGCTGAAAATATAAACAATAGTCAAATATATATAACTCTTTGAAATTAAAATTAAATAATTCTAATCCTTTACACATTATTTACATAGGAATGGGGCTTCAGAAAAGTTTAAACTGCTTAAAATATAATCAGGATTTTAGAAATTATAGGCATATGAAAATAAAAAACATTTTTCTATCAGAAATATTAATTAACATTTACGTTGCGCATGCTATTTTCTAAAATAGAAACGCTAATTACCAGCTATAGGTTGATTTATAAAGTTAAATGTATTCTTATTACACTGTAGTAATTTTATATTAGTAGAAAAATAAATTATATTTTTTAAAAAAATAAAAAAAAAATTACATTTTCAAGATTTTTAAAAAGTTTCAATATTTTAAAAATATTTTAAGCTACAAATGATATATTTTTCTTAAACGTAGGGTTTAAAGGAAATGATACATTTTATAATTCTATAAAGTTTTAAGCATCAGAGAGGCCACTATCTTAGAAAATATCCAGCGCAACGCAAAAATTATTTAATATTTATTACATATTTTCATATGCTTATAATTTTTATAATTGGGATTATATTTCAAACATTTTGTATTTTTTTGAAGCCATAATCCTTTGTAAATAATGTGCAAAAGATTCGAATTATTTAACTTAAATTTAAAAGAATTATAACTGTTTGAAAATTGTTTATATATTCACCCCTCGAGACAAGATGAGCCCTGAGACCCCTAGAGGAAAAAGACTTTCATCAGGTGAAGAATTTAAAAAGTTTTTGTGTATACTCCTGACATCTTTTAACACTCAGGAATAAAAAAAGTGAAATACTTGAAAGAAAATGTGTAGATCTTAAACGAAGATATTCAGAAAATAACGTTCTAGAAAGTAATATTCTAGAACAGTGCTTCTCAAACTTTCAATATTTGCGACCCAATATTCAATCATGATATTCATCGTCATCCCTACCCCCTCCCCTCCATATAATAACAATGTATTGAATTCAATAGTACTATATTTTGACGGTAAAAATACAATGCAACTTTAACCTCTTAAGTGCCACCGGTGTATATAAACGTCTCGCGCAGCCAAAGCGTTAATTGCCTCATACATATATACACGTATTTCTAAAGCACGAACTTTTCCGTGCACTACTATTCATAAATTTATTTCGAATATATTGGAATGCAATAAAAGACCTTGACAGTGTTTGCAAAGGATTTACTTATTTCAGAGTTTTTGCGCATTTGTTCCTTCTTCCCACCACCAATATATAACATACACATGCCCTTAGAAAACGGTGGCATTGGGGAGTGAATCCCGTATTTTTTAATCGGTAACTTAGGGATCAATTTTAAGTTGTATAAATTATAAAGATAAGTGTTGTGTGTGTGTGTGTGTGTGTGTGTGTGTGTGTGTTTTGTATATACTTTTAAATGTGACAAACCCATGTGAGGTCACTAGTAATTATTAAACTTGTTCTTAACTTAGTATTGCTAAATTAATTATAAAGTACATTGTGCAATACTGATACATTTATAAACTATTATATCAGCGTAAATTTGTATTTATTTCTTATTATGTCAGGATGTATTTTGTTTATTTACTTTCAGCAAATTAATAATTTTTTTTTAAATAATCTTTTTTTTTTTTTTTGACTTTTCAATATGCTCGCGCCCCCTCGTAGAGTTATCCCGTCCTCCTAGGCGGACGCACCCCTCAGTTTGAGAAACAATGTTCTTGAAAATATATTTTAAAATGTCTCGTTTATATTTGATCTGCCTTTATATGATCATATAAACTGCATTATCAAAGCTAGCTCTTTATCTTAGAATACGCTATATAAACAACAATGAATAAGTATGAAAAATGGTATGTTATATTTTTGTTCACTAATTTTAATATCAGAGTTAAAAACTTAACACTAACTTATAGAAGAAACACCGCATTATTCATTCAATTGCTACTATTAACTCTCGCACTGTCTATATATTTATTTATTTATATATTTGTATATTTATTTATTTATCTTGGTGGAAATTTCAATCGTTAATAAAATATATTTTAAAGCGCCAAATTGAGCTGAAATGTTATATACAGGATCATTTTGGATGACAATACAATAATTTAGTTATAATTAATAAAAATTAATTGATTAAAACTAATTATTTAAAGAATTACAAATGCAGCCACTTTGGCGACTTAGCGACCATTTTGGCGACTTGTGTCAAAACTTGAAAAGGTTTTTTTCTCACGTGTTAAAGCATTCAGTTGGACTTAAATTAAAAGGACAATACTATACTTTAATGATAATTAAAAAAAATAATTACCACTTAACCCGCGGTCACTCGCGCCTGTTTTTGCTACCTTCGTTACTCGCGGGGTGTAGAGAACACCCCAAACTTTTAACACGTGTATTTAATTATAAAAATAAAAATTAAATCATTATGATACATATTTATAAAGTACAAGATGTGTTTTGTATTATATAAATAAAATTATTTAATTTATTGCACACAAATGAGACTAACATTAATTTAAACTAAGCATACAAAATTTTCATTTTAAAACACATAATTTTATATTTTTTCAAAAACCAGTAAAACGTATATGCCAGTAATAAATATACTTCATAATTAATGAGATAATGATAGTAGAAAGTAGAAAAATAATATTTTAATCATTTTCCAAACTTTCAGAGCAGACTGTATACAAATGCTCAACTTCTCGCGGGAGTTCTTAGCCCTTCAGATAAACTTTTCAAGGTCATTACATTCCAATCGTTCCTTAAAGAGGGATTGCATCACGCCTGAAGGTTCAATGACCTAAAATGTGCAGCTACAGAAAAAATCGTGGTTCTGCACATTCTTTTTAGAAATCTGGGCGGATTTTCTTGTTGCTGGGGTGTACAGAACACTCCGCGCGAGTGATCGCGGGTTAATGTTGGGATTCTGTTCTATGTATATACATATTTATATTAATTATAACTATTTAATAAAAAGTAGCTAAAATAAAAATTTTCGTTGTTGAAAAATTTACATAGAAATTAGAAGAAGTAGAAATTGACTTAAAAACTATTTTTTATATTACTTGTTATATTAGCAATTTAGTATTATAACTTTAAAGTGCAAATTTTCTCATTTTATATTCATAATGCTTTATTATGAATTCTGCCTTTTCTATATTATTTGATTTTTTTAAATTTGAATTATTCTAAGAATTGAAGGAAAATTTAAAGTTTGACATTGAATTATTCTTTAATCATTAAATAAAATCCACATTAGCTGAATCTATTGCTTATATCATTTTTTGTGTTATTTTTTATACTTCATTACAGGCATGACAAAAATAGATATCTACTTCCGATCCAAGAAACGTAAATATTTTATGTTAATTTTATGAATTATGTTAGAGATATATTAAATTCTGTACCATCTAATGATTTTCTCTCCTTATTCCTCCATGCATCAAGATTACGAAATGAGACTTTGAAAACTGTAGATTATTTTTCAGAATTAAAAGGTATGTTGTAAATATCCGATGAATGTACACCACTTTTCATATTTTCAAATTCAAATAAATTTAACTTAATAGATAGCGTAAGAAATGAAACAATGTGAAAGAAAAAAAAATATCTGAAATTCTACCATTACAAAATATTATTATTTTTTAAAAATTATAGAATAGTATAAAATGTGTGTGTGCTTTCAGTAATTTTTATAGTATCAGCTACAAGCAAAAATATTTACAAATGTTAATAAAACTAAGGAGTTCATGTTCTGTTTTCCTTTTAAATTTAGAAATATGAACAGTATTTACTGTGAAATTATTTACTCTGTCGAATATTTTATTATTTGAATATATATACATAAAATGCTAGACATCTGTCCTTCTCCGGAACTTTTATCTGATAAAACTAAGTATGCATACTTTATTTGACTGTTACATATACCAAAATTGATTTTTTCGTATTTATTCTCAAAAAGAATGTATACATTTTGAATGTGAAAATATATTTCTGTTCACATTCATATACAATTGAATACCATATTTGCAAAATGTGAAAAACTTTCATAACATTTGATAGCAAATTTTCATGTTAAGAGTTTTTTCAAAAGCATATTTCTTGATTTAATACCTAGAAAGGCATTTAATACCTTCTTAAATAAATTTGGCTGGAAAAATAGAAAATATAATAAAATTGCGTAGAAGTATCTATCTATATATTTTTGTATGCTTAAGTATAATATATGTTGTAAAATATTTTACTTTAAAATAAATATTGTATTTAATTAATATATTATTCTAAATATAATGTTATATATAAATATATATATAATCTACATATAACATAATATTATATAATGCTTGTTATTTTTATTTTAAAATAAATATTATATGCTCGTAAGCATATTAAGATGTCTCTTTTACATTGTTCAGCCATGTTCTTTTTTTTTTTTTTTTTTTTTTTTTTTTTTTTTAGAAGTTTAATAAATTTTAAAAATTGGGGAAAGATTTTTTTTAAAAAATAAGAAAGTGAGCTGCTTTTCCAAGTAATAAATCTATATTTTGTTGGATGTTTTGAATGGGGCATCATTGTACTGTGTTTTGAATTATATTGTGCAATAATTGAAACAAAAATATGTTTTTCTTCTATACACATGTCATTTATTCCGGTTATTCAAGTATTATTTTCTGTACATACTTATAAATTTGTAAAAATATTCTAAAGTGGTGTTCAAGCTCTTCATAAAATACAAAAAATATGCTTAGAAAAATAATTTTCCATTTAAAATTCTTTAATAATATAAATTTTTATGTATTTTCAAAACGTGCACACTAAATATTTAAATTCCAATGAATGAAATACATAATGGATGAGAAACATTCATTACACTGAGCATGATGCATCAGTAAGATTACGGTAATAAAATCAATTGTTTAAAAGTTTTAACGAAAAACAGTTTTAAAAGGAAAAATATAAATCCTATTTTAAAATATTTTTGTGCTTTAAATATTGTTTTCTTTCAAAGAAAACGTGGTTTGATATTTTTTTGTTCTAATATTTTTAATAATATACTAGAATTTTACATAACAGGTAATCAAAAACATTTCCCAGTGATTAAATAGTGTTCACACAAGAGAGAGAAAGTTATTTCTCTTATTATGTAGCCTAAAATACTAAAATATCTAAAACAAAAAAAATATTATATAGAAAATTAATTTTTTTTATTTCTAATGGCAGATTATGAACAGAGTTCAACAATCTACCTTGTACTTCAACCGAAAGCTGGTATCTGTTTTTAGTGCTGCGCCATATTGGCGGATACCAATCGCCGAAGGTCCTTTTGAGCCCAGTTTCCTCCCTAGACGGAGGCACCTGAGCTCTGACAATATGAACCTGTACTAGGATTTAATTTTGCCTAGAGCACCCCCTAGGGATCGTTTACATGCCGTATAATGGTCGATGTCGATTTTCTGCATCATGAAAATCCACCGACTTGGGCCGAGGTCGAACCCGCAATCTTGGGTACAGAAAACCAGCGACAAACCAACCACGCCACCGAGCCGACAATAGAAAATTTATTGAAAATAATATTTTTTTCTGTAATTGTAATAGTTCAAAATACTTGGGTTTCTTTAGGTATTTATCTAAAGAAATAGGATAACTCAATTATTTGACAAAATCCGAAGAAAAATTCTGCGTTGTTGAATTGTGATAATTCAGTTTTTTATTTTAAAGATCTTTGATTTTTTTATCTGAAAGGATAAGATTAAAATAATTAACTCGATTGAAAGAAGGATAATAAGTAAAAAAGATGTGATATAAAACTTCAACCAAAGTGATTTTAAAAAATTAAAAATAGGCGCATAACAAAAAGCTTCTTTTAAAAATAGCTTAAAACGTTATTTAAGAAAGCATGGGAAATTTTTTTACAAATCTTAAAATGAAAACGGTCTTTTGTTTGAAAAACAAGAAAATCAATTTTACCAAGAAA
>BMAV01008824.1:0-17904 GCA_019973955.1 Trichonephila inaurata madagascariensis | reverse complement strand
TTAATTGTCCGTGAATGCTTTTCCCCTGTCTCGAACTTCAGCTCGCGTTCGTGTAAGGGTTACAGAAGGAAAGGGCCTTTTGCTCTATTTATTTTATCCTTTAAATTTAAATCTCAACTATTAGTATTTTGTGGAGCAAATCAGTTTTGAACTAATTTAAATATTAAGATAAAAACTTTTACTTATCAGTTTTCCCAATATTGGCTGTTTTTACACGAGTCGTTTACCCTTTTCTGGTCGACGATCCAAATATAAATTTTCTATTTTAACTGCAAACAT
Organism: Trichonephila inaurata madagascariensis; assembly: GCA_019973955.1. Taxonomy (NCBI): domain Eukaryota; kingdom Metazoa; phylum Arthropoda; class Arachnida; order Araneae; family Nephilidae; genus Trichonephila; species Trichonephila inaurata. The sequence continues at coordinate 17,625 of BMAV01008824.1, read as the reverse complement.
TAAAAAGCTAACTTCACTTTTTTCTTTTTTTGCTATCTCAATTTAAATTTTAAAAAAATATGTATAGTAGTAATGTTATTTTACATACGAAGTAGGACTCAAAAGTTTCCGGACTGAGTCTATAGCTTGAAAAAAAATTTGCAGTAAAATGACTATCATGGCGTTTCTGTGTAACTCATCCTTCCCTTTTCTAAAAAGTGGTTTGTCCAAATCACGGGTCGGTGGTCCCCGGTGTTGTTTTTATTGGCAGTTGCATTTAGTACCCGGCGATTGAAAGAAATGGTTTTTTGTTGAGCAGAGAATGAATATCAAATTTTGTGTTCGCTTGGGAAAGAGTGCTACGGAGACTTACAAAATTTTGGGCCTGTATACGGCAGTGATACATTATCGGGAACGCAAATTTTTGAGACATTGAGGGTTTCAGAGGAAAAAAGGCGAAGCGACAAACACTCTGACCCCCGAGATTTAACCACTGAAAAATCGAAAAGTTTCAGCGGCGCTACGGAAGAACAGGCTTCAAACAATAGCAAAATCAGTTGGGATATTTTTTGGCCCCATGTCAATGGGTACACTAAGGATCTTAACAGATGGGGTTTTTAAAAAACATATTGTTCCTGGAAAGTTAAGCGAAACCAATGCAGATGAAGTTAAAAGTGCATCACAGGCTGAACTAGAGGACTTTTAACAATTGGATTCCAGAAAGGTTTCAATGACCCGTACAAGCCATGGCAAAAGTGTATTGTTTCATCTGCAGATTGGTTTTCGTTTAACATGAGGACAACATAGTTATCACCCTATGCTTGTTAAGATCCAGTCGTACCATTGACATGGAGCCGAAGATATCCCAACCTATTCTGCTATTGTTTGAAGCCTGTTCTTGAATAACGCAGCAGAAACCCATCCATGCCCTTTAATTCAGCCTGTGCTGCACTTTTAACTTCATCTGCCGATTGAAATTGACGGTCCTGCAAGTGACGTGCCAGTTCAAGAAATTTTCCCCAAGTTTGGGGGGCAAAACGGGGGAGAAAGAAGGATTTAACCCCCAGCTTTCCCTGAATCGATCCCCTCAAAGACTTGCGTTCACAATATTGATCACAGCCTTACAAGCCCAAAATTTTTAAAGTCCTGTAGCACGTTTTCCCAAGTGAACACAAAATTTGATATTCTTTCTGCTCAACAAACGAAACATTTTAATTGCCGACTACTAAATACATCCACCTACAAAATAAGACACCGTGTTGAGCCTCCGAACACATGATTTGGGGAAAACTTTTTGAAAAGGGGGAAGGACGGTAACCCGTTTACCGTAATTGCTTTTACTGAAAAAATTTTTCCAGTTATGGCCAGTCCGGGAACTTTTGAATCCCACATTTTGGGTTTTTTCTTGATACCTGTGTTCTTTGTGATTATCGATTTGGTCGCTACAATAGTCATAAATACCCTATTGGGGTTTTTAAACAAATGAACCTCCATATTTGGAATCTCAATATTGGTTTTTTTTTCTTTGTAGCGAATTTTTTTTCCTGGGCCCAAAACATTTCACGATTTTCCGAAAAATAACCCCGCCATAGCGAAGTGCATTTTCTGTATAACGAACTTTTTCTCTTGTGATTCAATTTTTTGCTCCCTATTTTTCTAGTATTTCTGAACATTTCAAGTTATTCTGTCTTTTAATAAACTTTAGGGTGTTCACAAATTTTGAAAGGGTTTTATTAGATGCCTAAGTCGCCGAGAGCAATAGAATTCTTGATGTTCATCCAAGAAGTGCAACTTTTAGCCTCCCATGTAAACATTTTTGACATCCCCTTTCACCCTCAGTTGATTTGTCTCGTGTCACCGTGTCCTTGAAATAGATTCCGTTCATTTGTAGTGTTTATCAGTCGTACTGGTAGCTTCGTTTCTTGTAGCTCGAAAATGTTAAAACGTAAGTGCTTGAGCATCAAAGAAAAACATTAAATTCTTCAGGAAGTGGATAAAGGCGTCAAGAAACTTTCCTTGAATTTTCTTCCTTTTTTTGATAGGAAAGATATATAAAAAAAAAGTATATTAATTTACAAAAAGGTATGAATAATTACTTTTTTAATATATAGTGTTTATGAATTTAAAGCATGTTTAACCTCTATATCAGAGGGTGTCGAACCCAAAAGCCTTGTCATTTGGAAAAACATTATAATTTGGGGCCGCACATAAAAATAAAACTTTATATCAGATTTCAAAAACCAAAAACATTTTTTGGGTGAAAAAATTTTAAAAAATAATGAATTATTATTATTGTTTTCATTATTTTCATGTATACAACATAGATAATATAATAATGTTTATATAATATAATAATGCAATGATCAAATAATGTTTTTAAAAAATTACAGTGTCATTTTCAAGTGTTCCCCATTGAATTGATCTTTCGTTACTCATTGTTAAAATTTTATAGTGCTGTCATTCGCAAACGATTAAGATACATTGTCCTTTTCCAACCGTCCTGAATATTTTTTTTAAAATTTAAAAAAAAATCTCTGATTTCCTGTTTCTTTTACCCAAACAGAAAAGGCGGAGGAAAACGAAAGTCGCAACCAGAGAATCATGTACCATCCATAGTAAAGGATATACATAATGCAATTCGAAATTTATTAAAAAAGTAATTTACTATAGTAAAATCAAATGTAACTGTTTGATAAAATATAAATCTATTTTAATCTAAATTACATTTCTATTATCAAAAAGGATTTTTTAACACAAAAACAGGTCAAAGACAAATACATTGTATATATATATATACTAACGGTCCCGACAGACGTTGTCCTGTACACACGTCTTAAATCCGAAAATTACAAACTTTTTTTGAATCAGTTGTAACAATCTGGACCGTTTTGATGAATTTTTTTATGAAGAAAGTTATTACAATACCTGACATCATCACATGTACAGTTATCACAGTTCGACCTATTGATTGCGTGTGAGTATGTATTTACTATGAACTAAGTTGAATATAGAAACTTCTCTAAATAGAAACTCAAACTTGTTTTGATTAAAGGGTAAAAAAGATAAAACTCAAGCTATTTTCAAAACATATTTTTTTTTAATGCACAAAAAAAAAAAAAAATTTTTTTGCAGAATGTACAATGTTTCTAGTTAACCCTTTGGGGGGTATAAACAAACAAATGCGATGGTTTCCCAAAACCCTGGGACATAAACATGTAATTAGCTGTACGAAAAGCAAGGGTTTTAAATCTAAGCCACAAATTGTCATTTTTGCCCTTTGGACTTTTAAGATCATAACAAATGCCCAAAGGTGGAAATTTCAAACATTTGAATGGGTAGGTGAGTTTGAAAGAATCATTGGGATCTGTGTAGAAGTACAACTTCATCTTGAAGTTTCCCATCAAAAAAATGGCTTCAAGGAATGTTGATTTTTTATGAACAATCGCGCGCCTTACATAATTTTGGCGCATTTTAACTAATTCCGATATCGGGCTGAATTGTGAATCTAAATAATTCTCGAATCCACTTGAACCCACACAAAAAATATCATCCAAATCGGTCCAGCAGTTTAGGAGGAGTTCAGTCACATACACACGCACAGAAGAATTATAAATAAAGATTATTTGAAAAGATATTAATTAAAAACACTAAAAAGCATGATTCGTCTCCATTTTTGTAACAATGAAGACCTGGTTTGGCCAATTTGGTTGAAAATCGATTTTCGACGCCAACTTACGTCATTTTTATAACAATAACGTTGTTCAACAATGCAGGTGTATATTGAGTTGAATGTTTTTAATATTTTAGTTAATATCTTTTTAACTAATTGCGATATCGAACCGAATTGTGAATCTAAACCATTCTCGAATCCGCTTGAAGCCACACAAAAAATTTCATCATAATCGCGTCCAGCCATATAGGAGGAGTTTAGTCACATACACATGCACAGAAGATTTATATGTATAAAGATATAAATTTCCCCTCAAATAAATTTCAAAATGAAAAAAACTTTGAAAATCTGATATTTAAAAATTTTTTAAGAAGAGTCAGATGGCCGCAATTTATGCACTGGCGGACCACAGGCGGCCCGTGGGCAACGTGTTGGACACCCCTGCTCTATCTAACGAATTTTCCAAAAAAAGAACTTTTTTCGGGATTTAGCGACTTTTATATAGAGTATTTTTTTAAAAAGGAAACTTATTTTCCCAACTTTTATTTGTTTCCATATGGCTCCAAATAGTGTAAGTTTAAAAAAAAATCTCCCTGTATTTTAGATAGTACTAGAGTTATATTAATTGTTGCCGCTTGTTTATTTTTAGATAATCCTATCAAATGTGGATGCAGTATTCACTGGATTACTTCTATTGACAGAAGTAAGTGGCGAGGTCCTTGGTTTTCTGGTGAATGCACAGCTCCGAAAGAGCTTGAAGGAAAATCATTGAAAGAGTTAAATAATTCACACTTTCAACATTGTAGAGAATAATAATACAGAGATCCTGTCTTGAAATCTCTAAAAATAATTCCTTGGATTTTCCAAGTCAGAGCTTTTGTAGCTTACATTATTTCTAAATATTTTACTGTCCATAATAAAATTTAAAGTTTATAGGTTTTTGATTCCTATCGATATTTGTTGCAAATTGTGTGGAGAATCAATAAAGAAATAAATTTTCCGATATCAATTGTTAGTCTTTAACTTCAGATTCAAAATGTCACACATACACAAAGTGGTTTATAACTAAAACAATCTTTCTGCTTTTCATTAAAAACATATGTGATTCATACTAGATTTGTTAAAAATAGAAATGTACACACGAGAAATTTTAATAAAAACAAGTAATATATAAAAAAAATTTAAGTCAATTCCTACTTAGATCAACAAAGAAAAATTTTATTTTAGCTACTTTTTATTAAATAGTTACAATTAATATAAAAATGTATATACATAGTGTAAGGGCGCCCCTCCCCCTCGGGTGCTCTTCTCTTTGATTATCAGCGTGAGCTAGAGGTGTAGGAATAAATGAACTAGGAGCTGCCAGGATCTTAATATGACTTTATTAAGACCTTAAACTTAAACCTCTAACATATTAGATAATTATGTGATATGTGAGAGAATCTAAGGTGGTTAAACACACAATATATATAATACCGAATAACGTAACCCGGACCACTATCAATAACTAATTCGCCTAAGCTCAATTCCAATGCTATCACAGATCCGAATATTAAATAGCCACTCCTACCTTAATGTCGCGAATGAAGTAGCGATCAATCTGATCCTAGTTGAAGTTGCGATTCTCTGCAGTGCAATGGTATGCACCTTGACCTAAGGGCTCTCTGTCACGGGTAACTTCTGTTGGCTGTCACTTAACCTTTCAAAAACTCTTCACACTTGAATCACGGACTATCATAACATTCCCCAAATTGCCACCCAACTTACTCTTTCTGATATTTAAAAGCTTCCTAATTTGCATCTTTCATCCACGCTTTACTTCTTGGTTTGGTTGGAAAAGAGTTGCCATTCATTCTGGCCCCAAAGAACCCAAAAGGACATGTTAATGAAAAGACGCGTGGTCCCGTCACAACAGGACAGAATCACAACATTAAGTGGTAATTAATTTTTATTAATTATCATTTTAAAAAATCATTTGTCATCCCAAAACAATCGGTATATAAATTTAGTTCACTGAATGCTTTTTTTAAAGGGAAAAAAACTTTTCAAGTTCTGACACAAGTCACCAAGATGGTCGTTAATTCGCTAAAAATGATGCCTACGTAGCTGTATGTGTAATTCTTTTATTAATTAGTTTCAATCAATTAATTTTTATTAATTACAGTTAAATTATTGTATTGTCATCCAAAATGATCATGTACAAAAAAATTTCAGCTCAATTGAGCGCTTTAAAATGTATTTTATTAATAAACAAACAAATATATAGAGAGAGTGAGTTAATAATAGGAATTGAATAAATAAAAAATAATTAAATCAGGAAACTTCAAGGATTTTTAAAATATAATGAAGCTTTAGATGGGATTTCTATTATTATAAGTAAAATTATATAGGTTATTCTGTGTTGTAAACACAGTGCGTAAAATAAGTTTTAAGACTGTGTCCGTAAAAAGAAATGGAAACAAGAAAATTAATTCCTGTTTTGGTTTTTTATTCAAAATAGGACCCTCCGGCTTCAATGCACTTGTGCAGTGATTTATTAATGAATTGAATGCCTGTTGTAAATCACTTTGTAGAATGGCTTGTAAAGCCTACATCGAAGCTACTTGTAAGGTCGAAATATCTTTAAAATAACACCCTTTTAATTTCATTTTAAGTTTCGAAAAATAAGGAGTAAGGTGCTAAATCAGGTGAATACGATGGATAGCTCTACACACTGACATTACTTTTTTGCCAAAAATCGATGAACAAGGGAGGTGTAATTGGGTGCATTGTCGTGTATACACACACAATTTATTGCAAAATCCTCCAAAAATACTAGCGTGTGAAGCCATTTGTACCAATGGAGCTTGTATTATCTTGGAAACAGTGCATACTAATTAGGAATGCTAAAACTTTAATAATATTTATGAAAATGTTCCATAGTTTCTGAGAACGTTCACAAAAATTAACCTTTAGTCGACATAATTCACAGAAATAGGTAATCCAACCATCAAAGCCATTTTGATGATTATGTTAAAAGCGTTTATCTTATATGATGTTTTTAAACGCATTATTCATCCGATATATAACTATTTTTAATTCTTTTTCATTAAAGAGGTTATCAAAAAGCGTATGTTACACTATCAGGAAAACCGACAAGTATATTCAATTTATACCATATGACGAGTTATCTGATTTGGAGAAAGTTATGGTTATATTGGTGTGGGAAAAAAGAAACGAGTCTTACAGAAGTCGCATATGTTGTGTAACATCTGACATGTTATCGTGGTAAATACGCAATATTAACTTTTTCCTGAAAAAAATATGAAAAAATCGGGTATGATTGGAAATAATTTTCTATCGAATAAAATTATATCTTTAAATGAAAATTGTATTTAATTAACAAAAGGAGTAATGTGCAATATTTTATCAAAAATAATTATTCTTGTTCAATTTGGGGGAAAAGCGGAGTTTGATTTAAAAAAAAATATTACTCGCATTTCAGTTTAACCGGAGGCTTTTAAAAGGACCACGTTTAATGAAAAACCAATGGTTTATTTTACGTGGACGACACCTTTAGCGGCCCCCCTTTAAAACCCATTCAAACAGGGGAAAGGGGTGTACTTTTGACAGATTTCGTTATTGGTGTACAAAGCGGGTTTTTAAGTTTTTATTGGGTTCGACCATGAATACTGTTTTTCCATTTTCAAAAAACCTTTAACCATGCCCCTACCGGCAGCGGGGAAAGCGGAGGGGGGAAAAAGATTACGGGGGTAGCAAAAATATGACACATATACTTGTGATTTTAAAGTATTTAAAACCGTTGAAAAACAGCGTCAATAACAGTACCACTGTTAGCAGTCGAAACATTCGAATTTGTGTTCATTTCGAGCTTGAGTTCATCATTCATAAAAACTATGAGCGGCTCAGCTTTTGGCAAACTGAAGTTAAAGTTAAAATCACCACTCAAAATCAGGGGAAGCGAGTGATAATTTTTTAAAAGAGCAGAACCACCTTCGTTATATGGTAAAAGTACAAAATGCAGGAAATTTTTGATTTTTTTAACCGTTTGATTCGAAGAAATGTATACGACCACCGAAATCACTGTTTGTCCATTTTCAAATAAGCATTCTGCCACACTTATGTCCCCCAATATCGTGACTAACGGATTTAGAGTCAAGCGCTCGAGTGTTTGATGGGTATTAGAGTTGGATCCCCATGTGAGGGTAGCGAAAAGACACAGCCACGCACTCTCATTGGTCAAATCAAGTATCGCGCGCTTACCTCACATCCTGTTACACACATCCGTCCCTTTTCACGAAATCACTCCCACAAGGTTTAACACAGAATCGGCCACAGAATCAGATAATTTGGTATTTTTTGTTGATATTGTGAATCATGAGCTCTATTTAAATATTTTAAAGAGAAATTTTAAATTATCCCTGAAAAATTTGGATATTGGAAACGACTTCATTTTTTAACAGGGTAATGACGCCAAGCGCACAGCTCTCAATGTACGCCCCTGGTGTCTCTATAACTGTTCCCAAATTATGAAAACACCTTCTCAATCACTTTATTTAGCCCAGTAGAGCATATTTGGTGAGATTTTGATGTAAAAAAAAAAAGAAAACATGACAAATAAACTCAAAACGTGAAGTAAAAACAATAATCACAGAAGAATGAAGGAAAATCGATGCAGAAATTACAAAAAACTGATTAAATCTATACCAAGATGCTTAAAAGTGGTTGTAGACACTAAAATCTATCCTACTAAGTACTAAATTAAGGAAGAAATACAATATTTAAGGCTAAGTTGAGATTTTTGAGTGTACGAAGACATTTGTGGCGTAATTTTTAGTAGCTTTTTGATTATTAATTTTTTTAAAAAATAGTTATACTATTTTTAAAAAATTAATTTTATGTTATTCCATTAAGAACAAGTTGCAGATATAAAAAAATTACAATTACAGTATATTAATTTTTATTAGTCGAAAACATTCAATTTTATAAGAAATTGCAAGTGTACGAACACTTTTGTGGCCCACTGTAGTTACAATTAATATAAATATGTATATACATATGACAGAATCCCAATAATAAGTAACGAAATAGAAACCGATTTTCCTTGCAATTTTCCATTTTTCTTCCTATATAGAGTATTGGACTATTTTTTTTGTAACAATTTATTCATTCATTAAATTTAATTATTCTAATAAAATGATATAGCAAAAAAAAAAATCCGCTTTCTCAAAAACTATTCCATCCCAGGTGGGATTTTAACCCACGATCTTCGGATTAGAAGTCCAAAATGCGCTGCCCATTGCACAACAGGGACACAACGAACAACTTTCTTTTCTATATATGCTGTTGGACTATTATTTTTGTTTGTTACTATTTATTCATTTTTAATTGAATTAATGAATTAATACTTAAAAAAACTGTATTAACATCAAGTGTCATCCACTACAAGTTTAAAAAAAAATGTATTTGAACTTGAATGTATGAATAGAAACAATTTGAACAGGATATATATATATATATATATATATGTAAATATATATATAGGGAAAGAGTGAGCTAATAGTAGGAATTGAAAAAACATTATCATTGCACATAAATAAATTCATTATGCAAACTTATACGCTGTTTTAATTGGCAAATACGGAGACGCATGAGTTCCTCTTAAATTTTTCATATTTTTTATTTAGTTATTTTGCTCCAGCCTGCCCTAAAACATTTTAAACATCTTGAAACTTGAGAATATGTTTTGTTTTTCTAATAAATAACAAATAACCAATGGTCACTACTTTATAAGCATGTACAGTATACTCGTCAATACACAAAATCCTACAACTTTTCCTTGACCAGTATACTCGTCAACCACAGCTAAGAGGACTTAGTACCCCAAAAATGACTGAACTATCATTTTTAAAAAATTTTTATTTAATCTTATTCTTTGCATTATTATCTTTCGATTGATACATCACTTTTGCATGTCGGATAAGACTTCATTTGAAAAATGTAAATTAACAAACTAGGCAATTCAACCTTTTAGAAAAAAAAGTATTTTTATAAAAAATTTCATTTTAGAAAGAGAAATAATAACTATAAAAAAAGGTGTAATATATATAAAGTAGAGGATATTACCGAGGCATTTCAATAATGTAATTTTTTTTCTTTGTGAAATGTATGCATGTAAAATTTTCGAATTAAGGCATTTTATGTTAATAATTTCATAATTCAGTACTTATTTCCCATATGTTTTTCATACAAATATAATACTTCAATATTATGTAAAAAAAAAGCTGAAATTTCTGTCACGACAGAAAAAAATTTTCTTAAACATTTTTCTTGAATTTTCTTGTGCAATTAATACTCTATAAAAGTTGATTATTTTTAAAAATGTATGGGTTGAAAAATACGAAAATGCCATTATTTTAAAGAAAAATATATAACTAATGTTTTAAAGTAGTTTTTTAAGTTTATTTAAGCTTATTATAATAATTATTTTTTCAGAATTATGAACCTGAAAATGGATTTTCTCAGTTTGTGCTTTTTGATACATTAGTGCATTCACAAAATGCTACTCCTTCCACAATTATTTACCAATCACTTCCATCTTCTTCCTGTATGTTATATACAAAGCATGTAACAATATTAGCAATCCGTTTTACTGTAAACTAAGTACTTTTTTTTAAAAAATTAAAATGTAGGACATATTGGCTTTTTCGCTAAATTTTAGCATGCATATCAGCTTCTTATTTTTTTTCCTCGAAAACAAATTAAGTTATTGTAAAATCGATCCCTAAGGGTTGTTTAGTACATCCATAAGAATGTAAAAATTCAAGATCAAAAAATTAATAATTACAAAAGGAGTAAAATTTTCCAAAATTTTCTTCAAAAAATTTCAATTTTTAAAATTGGGAGAATAATATGTGAAAAATTTCATGTCGTATCAATTTCTTGAATAGAAACATTATAAAAATGCTAAAATATAATTTTAAATACACAAATAAAGAAAGTTGTTCAAAGGGTACCAAGTCCTCTTAACTGGTTCAGCAATTTATAGCACCGTATATTTAAGCTAATTTTCCACTTCAGCATAACACTAAAACTGTAATTCATATATTCATAAAATGCATTATTGCAATTTCAGATAAAGTCATGTCCTTTAAACCTTTGTCCTTTGCCATGATGAATTTCGTGGGCCTCTATCTGGCACATGTCAATCAGGAGGTATTTTTTTTTAATAACAACCTTTAAACCATCATCAGATTTCTTTTGAAAGAAGTAAACAGTATGCAAATGAATTATAAGTCAGCGGAAGGTCCAGATAAAAAAATGTACAGTCAACAAATATTGAAGGATAAAAACATCCTAACGCCCATGTATCGTCATTTCATCTAAGCATGTGACATAACCCTTTAACCTCATCCCAGCGAACATCTCATTTTCACCATGGAGTTGAAAATCTCGCTGCTTAGCGTTTTGCTCTTCGTATTTGTTTCAGTGTGTTTGTCTACTGATCCAAAGGACATTTGCCCACCGAGAAACCTTATAGAACCCTGTTATTGTGAAAAATTTTGTGTTTATTGTCATGTCAGTCTGAAGTGTAGGGAACTGCTCAATCAAGAAGTTTTGACTGATGTCGTAAGAAAATCTAACGATTACCAATATGGAACTTTTGAGCTCAGAGATTCCAGTGTGCAGTACATACCTTCTTCGATTTTTTCCATACAAAAAATCGAGAGTTTATACATCTTTACGTCATCTTTGGTGTCCTGGTTCGACAAGGCACCTCAAGTAGATTATGATCTTGATGTTTTACATTTGAATGAAGTTAGAATGACTCGCAGAGTTCAGTTTGACTTGTTCTCTGGCATCAAAAGCCTAAAACGGTTGTCCATCATGCACACCACAGTACGACGTTTAGACGAAAACTTCATAAATAACATACCAAAGAACTTAAAACAACTTGTAGTCTACAACTGTTCTCTATCTAAACTGGATGACAATATCCTCAAACTGTTTACACAGCTTGAGAGTGTAGAGATAGACACTGGAAAGATAAGAGAGGTGAAGAGAAGTATGTTCCGACAAGACCTAGTAATTTAAAGTTAATTTCCTTCAGGTAAGAAAAGTTATCTTTTTTTCCCTTCTCCCTGCTGTTATTTAACAAGTTATCTATATACATATAGGAGAGACTCACTCACTCATTACAATACCTTCAGAACAATGAAACCTACAGACTTGAAATTTTGCAGGCATGTTCATTTTATTCAGTAGAGATCTGCTAAGAAATGGTTTTAAGGTATCCGACCACGTTCGGAACCGTGATTTTGCAAAAGCGTATAAATGGATAATAATTAGGATATTTAGTGTCACTTAGATTAGAAAATGTATATAAAATTGTTTTAAGAAGAGTATTACAATAAAAAATTATTTAAATACAATATTTTGACAAAAAATGAACATAGAATGACCCATTTCAAAATATTCTTTCTGTGAAAAAATACTTCAATTATAATATTTTGCCTGTATATAGCTTAGATCTCTGTACAGAGGCTCAACTAGAATTTTTGAAATATATAACTTAAAAGTGGGTTTATCCATGTTTTACGACAACAGGGGAGAAATTTTAAGAAAAAACGCCGATAATTATTTCAATGAGTTGCAACTCTGAAAATAATGTGAATTTTTCAAAAATCATAGTTGAGCCTCTGTACAGAGGTCTGAGCTATATACAGGCAAAATATTATTATAATAGAAGCATTTTTCACAAAAGGAGAACATTTTGATCTTCTAAGTTAATTTTTTGCCGAAATATTGTATTTAAATAAGTTTTTTTTTTTTGTCAAAATATTCTTAAAATAATTTTATACATGTATTCTAATCTAAGTGACACTAAATATCATGAAAATTATCCATTTATGCGCTTTTTTAAAATCACGGTTCCGAACGTAGTCGGATACCTTAAGGAAATCGACTCCCAATAGCTTATGGGGTCGTTAAGGACGAAAATTCCCGTTTTTGATTAGACATTCAAATGCTAAATTTGGAAGGAATGTTTCTTTGTTGAGTAGAAATCCCCTAAGAATGGGTTTTGTAGCTAGGTTACGGGGGCGTTATACACTAGAATTCTCGTTTTTGAATTATTAGACGTATATTCTTGAAATCTGGAAGACGGTTTGCTTAGTTGAGGTGAAATCCGCAACGAACGGGTTTCATTAAGGTAGACTTCTACGGAGTACGGTTCGTATCAGATAAAAAATTTCTATTTTTGAACAATGAGATCTACAGACTTGACATTTGGCCAATTTGTTTTTGTGTTGAGTGGATATTTATTAAAAGAGAATTTTAATTGAATCGACTTCCAAGAGGGTTGCGGGGGTGTTATGGGTTTTAAAAATTCCCTTTTTGAAATGTTAGACCTACAAATCTCAAATTTAGCAAGCATTTTTTCTGTTGAATAGAAATCCACCAATAATGGGTTTTGGAATAAAAAAAGGTATTCGAAAGGTTTGGGGGGGGTTATAGATAAAAAATGTTTTTTTAATGATTTTACCACCAACTTAAAATTTTTTCCATACTTCTTTTGTTGAGTAGAAGTGCACTACGAATGGGATTTGAGGAAATCCACTCCCAAGGGGTGGATTTACTAGGGACGTGAAAAATAATTATATTTCTTTGGAAAATTTCCCCTTCTTTTTTTTAAAGAGTGTGTCGGGCATGGAACCCGGGACCTGTGGATCTGAAGCCGATAAACTTAACCACAAGACAAGAGTAATCCCCTCTGTGCGGAGGCTGTTACTGGCTTATATAGGAACCGCTACACTACTTCCTCGCCATTGAGTCGGCGGACAGGCGAATGAACGAGATATTTGTTATGGCGAGCGTGAGTAGCGTGTGTTGTTGCTGTTGCGTCAAGTGAGTCTGACGACTTTGGTTGCTGCGTCAAGTGGGTCTGACGACTTGGATGCTGCGTCAAGTAGGTCTGACGACTTTGGTTGATGCCTCAAGTAGGTCTGAAGAATTTTTGGTTGATGCGTCAAGTGGGTCTGACGACTTTTTGGTTGATGCGTCAAGTAGGTTTGACGACTTTTTGATGCGCGGGGTCGACGACTTTTTGGTTGATGCGTCAAGTGGGTCTGACGACTTTGATTGCTCTTGTTGTGGGTAGATGTCAAAAGTTGAGTCTTTTCTTAGCTCAGTCTAGGTCACCAATGTGCAGGATTAGAACTCGTGACCCTTGAATCCGAAGCCTAGTAACTTAACCACTAGACAAAAGTGATCACCTCTGTCCGGAGGAAAAGAACCGCAGAAAGATATAGAAACCGCTACAAAGAGCCAAATGTTATAAAAATGTTTTTCAATACAATTGAAAGCTAGAAGAAAGGATTTGGTTAACAATAATCGAAAAAGAATGTATAGATTTACAATGTGATAAAAACACCTAGCGAAGTAGGCGGATTACGTCTAGTCATCCATTAATTAATTTACAGCACTTAGGAATTAACGTAAGTGACTTCATTGTCATCTGTAACTGTTAAATTTTTGGGACGAAAGCCCATTATATATAATACTGCACGTTCTTTGTATAGTGTTGAATTTGCTGATGGAATATTCCAGCAGAATTCTTTTTTTGAACAAAAATAAGAGAGAAGAAAAAACAAGTAATATAAAAAAAAATTAAGTCAATTCCTACCTTGAATGGATAAATAGAAAGTATTTTATTAACAATTGAAAATTTGAACTATATATATATATATGTGTGTGTGTATGTATAGGGAGAGAGTGAACTAATAGTAGGAATTGAAAAAAAAAGAGCATGATTTGCCTGCATTGTTGTAACAATGCACACCCTGTTTGGCTAGTTTAGCTGAAAAACCGGTTTTCGACGCCAACTATTGTCATTGTTTTAACAGTTACATTATTACAACAATGGAGACGAATCTAAGCGTTGAAAACGGGTAATTAATTTTAATTAATGAATTAATATTTAAAAATCTGTATTAACATCAAGTGTGTCATCCATTACAAGTTTAAAAAATTTTTATTTGAACTTGATCGGATGATTAGAAAGTATTTTATTAACGATTGAAAATTTGAACAAGATAAATACATAAATATATATATAGAGATAGAGAGAGAGAGAGAGCTAATAGTAGGAATTGACAAAAAAAAAAAAGAAACCACTAAGAAAATGTTTAGAAGTTTTCCGCACTCTGAATTATCATTATTACTACTGGGGAGGACTACTGGATCCCCCCGTTGTTCAAATCATATAACTGTTTATACTCATGGAGCAAACTGTAATTTACATGCATTATGTAGTTCTATTTTTTTTTTCAATGTATTGTAAGCAGGAAATAAATGAGCTTCAAGCCTTCATCTCCACATTTTAATTTGTACTTCAAATTAGTGCCTCTTCAAAAACAGTGTTCCTTTTTTTTAGCATATAGAGCACATTTTTCGTAATTACTGTTTTATCTTCTTGTGTAATTATTGTTTCATCTTAAAATAGTATAAATAATTTATATATCTGGATGTTTAATACGTTAATATTACTTTCTGTTGTATTTATTTTATGATAAAAATCGTAATATTTTCAAGCAACACCGTCCTTCACATTATAATGATCTTTCAATGGAAACTTAGCAAAATATTAGCGATACAGTCAAGTTGGCAAACCTTTTGGTGACAATATGGATGCTTCTGGAAATTACTGGACGTAAGCAATTACTTATCTATGACGCAAGAAGATTTTTCGAGTAAGTACTGGAAGGTAGGGGGAACCCCCTAGGCAAATCGCTCTTCAGTTAAGTTCTTCTTTTCAGTTATAAATTCAACTTTTTATGGTCCATTTTTACTAACTATACCTTATGTATAAATAAATTTTTATAGCATCACAAAAACTTTTTTTTGTGTGTAGAGAGATTTGCAATAAATTCAACTGAATAATCATCTTATAAATTATTTTTTTACAGCCGCCAGAAAATTGAAACGTTGCCTGGAGATCTTTTCAGCAACATGCCTGCGTTGAAAGAAATCAAATTAGTAGGCAATCTGATTGAAGTATTGAGCAAAGACACTTTCGCATCCATTTTACCAAGACTGACAACCTTTAAAATTCATGGTAAATGTTTATAAAATTATTGCCATTTTTGTCTCCAGATCTACCAACTCTTTCTTCCTAATTTGGATTCTCTCATAGCTTGTTTAAAAAGCCAAACTATATATAATATTGCAGAGAGTTTACTATACATCTTCAATTATTTCTCCAACTTTTATACAGAAGTTTGCATAGTATTAAATCCATTGCAGTATTATAATCTTCTATATCAAGTATTCTCGTCAAAGAATACTAATTTGATATCAGTACTCCAAAATTTTTTAAAATTTTGTTATAATTGCAAAGCCTGGTGATAATATTAGAAAATGATTATCTTGATTAGTATCGTTTGGTTTCAGTGTTTGCTACATTGTAAGTAGCATATGATTCTTCATTTTTATTGGTTTATTGGTGAAAAAGTGCAGCATCTCCTACTGGTTGGCTCATTTTTTTAAATTCGAAAGGCCTTTTTGGTTGCTTTTTGGGTAACCCCGTAACATTTAATGGGGAAAAATTTAAGCCATTTTTAAAACTTAAAATCGTTACTAAAAAGACAATAATAAATTATGTAATTGAAAACTAATTTTAATTAATCGAATTAAAATTGTCTGAAATTAAAAGGGATACCGCCATAAATATACACCAATAAAAATTAATTGTAATATCTTATCACAGTAATCATAAAAAAAAAACAAAACAAAATTCTAAATAACAAATAATAATAAAAATAAATTACAAAAAAAATAATAAAATTACAAAAATAAATAAATAAATGCTGGCAACCACAGAACCAAATTCTACAAAAATATTCTCAAATTGGAATCAAAATTAATTGAAAATTAAAACTGAAAAAAATAAAATACACTATTTTTGAAACCACTATTTATTGCCTTTTTTTGTTTTCCCTTTTTCTCAATTTCCTCTTTTCCCCCACTTCCGGCAAACTACTAAAATTACTGGGGCCCCATGAGTGTCCATAAAAATTTATATTAAGAAAATGAAAATTAACTGGAAAAAACGTATCCACATCTGAAGAACGAAGCCAAAAAACGTCCAATTATTTCACAAATTGTTCCACGAAAAAGTAGAGGCAGAAATGCAACGAAACGACAAACGACAACGCAAACTATAGAAATGCTTAAGTTTGGGGGAAAATCGAATTAAAATCGTTTGAAAGTAAAAGGGATACCGCCATAAATATAAAACAATAAAAATTAATTTTAATGTCTTATAATAATTATAAAATAAAAAAAAAAAAAAAGTTCGAAATAACAAATAATAATAAAAATAAATTACAAAAAAAGAATAAAATTACAAAAATAAATAAATGCTGGCAACCACAAAACTAAATTCTACAAAAATATTCTCAAAGTGGAATCAAAATTAATTGAAAATTAAAACTGAAAAAAAAAAATATACTATTTTTGAAACCACTATTTATTGCCTTTTTACTGTTCCTTTCTCTCAATTTCCTGCTTTTCCCACACTTCCGGCATTTCAACAATACTAATATTACTGGAGGCCCTTATGAGTGTCCGTAAAAATTTATATTAAGAAAATGAAATTTACCTGGAAAAAACGTATCTACACTTGAAGAACGAAGCCAAAAAACAATGTCAAATATTCCCTTGTTCCAAAATTTGAACAAAATGCCGCTCAAAAGAAACGCGAACTATAGAAATGTTTAAGTTTGGGAAAAAATCGAATTAAAATCGCCTGAAATTAAAAGGGATACCGCCATAAATATAAACCAATAAAAATTAATTTTAATGTCTTATCATAATAATCATAAAATAAAAAACAAAACAAAGAGTTCGAAATAACAAATAATAATAAAAATAAATTACAAAAAAAGAATAAAATTACAAAAATAAATAAATCCGCC
>BMAV01008823.1:0-28867 GCA_019973955.1 Trichonephila inaurata madagascariensis | reverse complement strand
TTTAAAAAATTCCCATTTTTGAACTATTGGACTAACAAGCTTTAATTTCAGTAGACATATTTCTTCTCGTGAAAAGAGATTCTCAAGGAACGGGTATTGCGAATATTGAATCGAGTATTGAATCGAATATTGAATCGAGCTAGATAAAAATTACACGTTTTTAAACGTCTAGATTTTATCCTTGAAGTTTGGCAAACAGGCTTCTTATGTAGAGATTTTCTGAAAACATGCTTTGCACGAATGGACTTCCAAAGGGGGGGGGTTACGAAGGTGTTCTAGATCAAGGGTGTCCAACACGCGGTCTGTCGGCCGCATGTGACCCGCCAGTACGTAAGTTGCGGCCCACCGACTCTTTAAAAAATTTTAAATATCAGGTTTTTAAAGTTTTTTCATTTTGAAATTTATTTAAGGGGAAATTTATATATATATATAAATTATATATATATATATTATAACAGGCAAATGCATTGTATATATATATATATATATAAATATACAATGCATTTGCATGTTAATTGTTCCTGTTTTAAAATAAATCCTTTTTGATAATAGAAACGCGCGTCCTTTAAATTAAATAGGTTTATATTTTATCAAATAGTTACGTTTGGTTTTACAATAATAAATTACTTTTTTAATACATTACAAATTGCATTATGCATATCCTTTACTATGGATGGTACATGATTCTCTGTGTGTGCGACTTTCGTTTTTCCTCCTCCTTTTCTGTTTGGAGTGCCCAAAAAGCAAGAGGGGCAGTCAGATGTTTTTTTAAAGTTTAAAAAAATATTCAGGATGGTTAAGATAAAGGGCATAGTATGCTTAATCGTTTGTGAATGACAGCACTATCAAATTTCAACAATGAGTAACGAAAGATCAATTCAAAAGGAATTCCATAATTTTCAAGAAAATGTCAACTGTAATATTTTAAACATTATTTGATCATTTTATTATTATATTATATAAACATTATTATATTATCTATGTCTGTATACATGAAAAATAATGAAAACAATAAAAGTAATTCATTCTGTTCTAAACATTCACTCCAATAAATGTTTTTTTATTTCCAAATCTGAATTATAATGTTTTTCCGTAATGGCCCGCAAGGTCATTTGGGTTGGACACCCCTGTTCCAGATAATAAAAAACACCTTACAAACTAGACTAACAAACTTTTTAGCAAACATATTTCTTCTGCTGAGTAGAGAACCATTACAAATAGGATTTGTGGAAATTGACTCCCAAGCGTAAATGGTAAATATACTAATGTCCCCAAAATTCTAGTCCTATCCTTTTTGAATAAAGAGACAAGCACTATAAGATTATTTTTTATATACAATCGAAAGCCTAATGCTAGGACTTAGATAACAAGAACCTAAAAAAAAAAGAATGTATAGTCTTACAATGTCAGGAAATACCCTGGATAACGGCTAGTATTAAAAAAAATTTGTAAAGCATATAATGCGAGTTACACATAATAAACTACGAAGAGGCTATTGCTCTTCAATAAACTTTTCTAATATGTTCCACTGCGGTAAGTTTTCCTTATTTCGGTGGGTTTTTTTTAGTGCATATTTTGGTCAAAAATCGCCATGTGGTTTGTTTACTCTGATTATCTTCTAAAATCCGAGAGCACATTTCTACTCTCTTAAAAAAATGACTTTATAATATGTCACCTTTAAGATTTAACAATCGCAAGAGTAAAAATAACCTTCTCATATATATATATAATCCTCTCTTCATCATCTTCTAGTAATCATACTATGCCGGGCACGCAACACTAAAACAGAAATTGGCCGAAAAATCGTTCTTTTATGGCATTTTTCACGGACAGCGATTTTCAGTAACTAAAAAAGCAAAATAAATCAAAAACATAATCATAAACAGCGAAGGAAAAGAAATGGTAGAAAAGCTAAAAGACACCGAAAATAAAAAAAGTAAAAAAGTCCGGTTTTTCTTGGAAAACGGACAGTTTATAAGCATTTTTAGCTCTTGGTCGTTAGTCAAAATGGCAAAATAGAGGGTTGTTCCTCTTTCTGTGTATGTACTTTTTTAATGTAATTCCCATTTTGCTTTTTCTTTTTTTACCTGCAATCATGTTCGACGCGTAGTTAAAAAAATAAATAAAAGTTATAATCTATCTGAACACAGTGATGGAAAAAATGCATTAAAATTACCTTCAACGTAAACAGCCGTTTTATTTTGAGATGTATCTACGGAGCATGAAAATATATCGAATAAAATAAATATTTAAATCAGTTTTTTTAGGGGGTTATTTTTTTTTATTAGTTTGTGTATTTATATAAAGACGATGTTTAAAATGTTATGTTTAAGTTATCTGAACACGTACCGCATCCATTTTTTCCCTTGCTTTAAACATTGAATAGATAATACTTAAATATTATTTTCGGTATTTGTTTTAAATAAATAAATTAATGATGGATGGCTGCGGTTCAATTTATATTTATAAGCTTTGTAAAAAAATGCTAAATACGTGTTGGTTTTTCTCATTTTTTTTTCCAGGAAAAATTCAAAATTGGTAGAAATTGAATTAAACTTTGAAAAGATAATAATAAAACCCAAATAACATGTTAAAGGGTATATGATAAAAAGAGCATATTTTTAAGAAATCAAAATTTCAAATATGCTTAAATTCATCTATTATGGTTTCTTTTTATGCTAAGGAAATGGTTTTAATCGGAAAACTCTGTTGCAGTGTTATTACTGTAATTGTTATGATTAATAACAGCAATTTACTTTCTGGTCTTTCTAAAAATAACGAGCAACATTTCTTCTTTTATTTTATTAAAAATGCATTTTTATTCTGCAAGCTAAGCCTGATTTAAATTGATAAAGTACTTAATAGCAAGGGAAACATTCTATGTAATTTTATTTGATAGTTAAGGTATTACTACGTGAACCGAGATTTGCAAAGGTATAAATGGATAATATTATGATATAGTGTCACTTAGATTAGAAAATGTATATAAAATTGTTTTAAGAATAGTATTACAAAAATATATTTTTAGTATAATATTTTGACAAAATGAACATAGAATGACCATTTTTAAAATATTTCTTTGTGAAAATGCTTCTATTATAATAATATTTTGCCTGTATATAGCTCAGATCTCTGTACAGAGGCTCAACTAGAATTTTTGAAATATTTAACTTAGAATTGGGTTTATCCATGTTTTACTACCACAGAGGGGAGAAATTTTAAGAATAAAACGTCGATAATAATTTCAATGGTTTGTAATTCTGAAAATAATGCGAATTTTTCAAAATTCATAGTTGAGCCTCTGTACAGAGGTCTGAGCTATATACAGGCAAAATATTATTATAATAGAAGCATTTTTCACAAAAGGAGAGTATTTTGAAAAAAGGTTATTCTAAGTTAATTTTTTGCCGAAATATTGTATTTAAATAATTATTTTTACCAAAATGTCCTTAAAACAATTTTATACATGTATTCTAATCTAAGTGACACTAAATATCATGAAAATTATCCATTTATGCGCTTTTGCAAAATCACGGTTCCGAACGTAGTCGGATACCTTAAGAATAAACTCTTAAGAAAAAAGTGTAATTGACTTTTTTTAAATTTATTTTAATCAATACCCATTTCATATTTACTAGCTCATAACCAAGCACTTCACTTTTGTTTTCGCAAAATATCTTTGGAGTATTGTGCTTATCATACTTTTCAAAAAAAAAAGATGTTATATCTAAAATTTTCTAACATTTTTTTTCACGAGTGTTTATTTCCCCAATACTTGCGTTACCTAAATACTGTATATCCAGTTCCTATGGCATTATAATACACTGACAGAAAAAAAAATCCCAAAAGAAAATTTTGTGTAGAGTTATGAAATTTGGAAAATGTGTAATTCTTTCTCTCTAAATATACATATATATATTTTGCATTGACTTTATCTGGAGCCTATGATTTACACCAGTGGTTCTTAAACTGTGGTCAGCAGATCCCTGGGTGGTCCGCAGCACCTTTCTAGAGGGTCCACGGAGTCTTTCATGTAACGTCGAGATTTCCTTCTGTTCCATCCTCATGGAAAAATTGAAAGATGTGCCATACTAGACTAGATTATACTAAATAGTCCCCTTTGAAGAAACTCTACTAGAACTTGTATTTTGATCAATAATATTAAATAGGAAAGGAATATTCATATCTTGAAGGGGTCATATCCGCGATGTCCCTCTGATACATAAAAGGGGATCGCGGCAATCGAAAGTTTAAGAACCGCTGATTTACACAAATTACATCTTTGTTTAAAACCAGTCGATGTATTATTGTGTTTGTTCTCCGAATTGGCCAAGTGTTCTGCTCTTAAGTTTTCTCGTTTTAAATATATTGCGTGTTAAATGTGTGGCTGACTTGATCAGAAAAAAAATCTACAGTACAAAGATTTTCTACTTTTTACATTAAGTCCCGTGCCTCCGCTAGTTTTGTTTTTTTTTTTTAGTATTGTATACTAAAAAACTGTATATAATTGAACATTATGTATAAATTTTATTTCAAAGCTTTGTAATTTTTGAATTTTCTCCTAGCAGTTCAATGCAATAGATTTCCATCTAATAATAATAATAAAAGAAAATAACCAACCACGCACGCACAATCATTGCGTCTATGGTGATTTCCTTATGAAATTGAAACCAGATAGCTACGAAATGCATATTACTTTTGATGTAGTGCAATGTAAATTAAATCACATCATTCGAACTTTTCTTTTTTTCTTCTATCGCTAAGAATACATTTAGATTTTGATTTTCTCTTCGTTGACATTTCTCTTACTTTGTTTTCTGCCTTTTCCGGAAGTTATACCGTTCCGCTTGGTTTAGACGGTGAACTTGAAAAGAAGGGGAATGAATAGTGTGCGCATGTGCGTGATGTGGCTTTGTGATTATAGCATGTGTGCACCCTCCCATTTTTTTTTTTTTTTTACTGTCTCCCTTTCCTTCCCCGTATAATCGATTTAACTGTCTCTTTGATCGCTTTTCTTCGACGATTTTGTTTTCCTAAGAGTCGGAATTGTTTCTTGTGGGGCCTGTGTTTACTCACCCGAGACATATCCCTGTCGTGGTAACAAAAATTACCATATCCATGAATGAACTCGACGCAACGAAAGTAATGAATGAAAACGCTCCTCTTTCTGTACTACGATTCTCGAAACGTTCTATCGAAAAACATCAAAACAGCCAAAGCTGCCCAATTGACTGGATGTCATATTTTTGGTTTCAAGCTATTCAAATTTCGGGAAAAAGATTTATTTCGACGGAATTGAAGTTGATTTTTATCACTGATACTAAAAGATTGCGCTACAGTCAATTTTACATATAATTTACTATTATTTATGGCGAGTTCGATGATTCTTCAACAGGATTCGTGTAAAAACAATGGGTTGTAGATTTTTTCCACGTGCTGCAAGAATTTTATCTTAAAAAAAATTAAAGAAAATTGAATGAAATTGCAGAAGTAATAGAATTTGTTATTTCATATTTTTGAATTCATCAAAAAAAAATTATGACTAAAAATAAATTTACTGATTGGGTTTTATATGAAACTAACCCCCAAACATAGAAGAAAAAAAAAGTAAGTCCTGAAATTTGGGGAACGTTTATAAGTAAATGTAAAAATTTTTAGATACCATGCAATGCTTTAAAAAAAATCATTTCTAAAACATAATTGAAAGTTTCGCGTAGGATTCTAAAAGATTTAATTGTAGATGTAAGCCTTCAGCACAAAACTACAAAAATTAGGGCAAGAATTTCTGAAAATTGATTTTTTTTAAGAATGATATTTAAAGTATTAAAATGTGCAACCCATCCAGTATAGTGGTTAGCACCGCTCACTGCTGCGCCGTTGAGCCCGGGTTCGAATCCCGGTGAAGACAGGGATGCTTGCAAATGTATAGTGCCTTCGCGGCATGGAAGTACTCTATACAGCCATCGAGCCGCAAGTCCTCTCGTGAGGTTGGTGACCCTCATCAGGGTGTTTTCCCTCAAAATTGAGGTGGAACCGAGCTAAATCGTACTGTCACCTGTATGGTGCTAAGGCTACGGCCGACGACAGGCATACATCTAGCCTCTTGCCATGAAGAATTTCGTGGGCCTCGATCTGACTACGTCATGCAGGTGGCATTAGCAGCAACAACAGTATTAAAACTTTTAGCCGAGTGGTGGTCATTGTCACAAACTCGTGGACAAGCGCGCCGGCAATTCGAGTCTTGGTGCCTCTAAAGACATGCCATTTAGATAGACTGATGCACGTTAAATCTATCATACCTTCAGATCACTACATTGACGTGGTGCGGAAATTTGAAGAGTGGGGTGACAGTTCAGGTGTTGTCCTCTTCACATTACCGAGGTTCAAAACTGCGAAGTACGTCGCCAACTTTGCTTAACAGAATGATGTTAATAAAAATAAAACCAATTGAAGCGTATATTTACAGCAAATATGTTTCCTTGAATTTTTTGCAAATCTAAAATCTTATTTGTAGAACCCAAGTTTCAGTAACAGAGCTGATTTTAATCAAATCTTAAGCCATTAAAAGGAATAAGAAAGCTCTCTTAGGCTTAATGTTATAAAATAGGATCCGAATTTGGAATATTTTTTCAGATATAAATGCTCTCCAACATTAATATTATATATTGGTATATATTGGCCTCGCTATCTCTTAGAGAGCTGCATATTTTATCGTATTACTTATTTTTATCCAAATTTACTCATTTTTTTCTGATATAAAATGTGTTTCGCATTTTTCTTATATAGCGTAACACTACAAGAGCTTTCCTTTTATTTATTAAAATAAAATAATTAATTATCAATAAAATATTTGAAATTTTAAAAACGCTTTATTATAAACAGATTTAAGAATTACAACGTTGCGAATTTTCATGAAAATTGAGACATATTTCTGACCGAAAGTACGCTTCGCATTTTGTATAGGTTAGCGGGAAGGCAGCCTTAACCACACTCCTTTAGGGGGTGTCAAAAAACGGGGAACTAGCTGACAGATTATTTTTTAACAATGACATGCAAAAAGAAGACACAAACAACAAGGAATAAAAAAATTTAATTGATTGAAACTAATTTTTCAAAGAATTACAAATACAGAGCCATGTTGGCCTCATTTTTGGCTACTTAGCAATCCTTTTGTCGAATTGCGTCAAAACTTTAAAAGGTTTTTTTCTCATAGTTTAAAGCGCTCATTTGAGCTGAAATTTTCTATACACGATTGTTTTGGATGACAATACGATAATTTAGTTATAATTAATTAAAATTAATTGACTGAAACTATATTTATTTAAAGATTTACAGATACAGCCTCTCTGGTTTCGTTTTTAGTGACTTGGCTCAAAACTTTAACCCCTCAGGGGGCTCACCTTCTTTAGGTGGGTACGGGCGTCACAATCCCGAGGTACCCTAGTGATCTTTTCCTTTTCTCAATTGGTTTACTATCTTTGGTAAACACGGGTGTCACGACCCCGGGGTACCCCAGTGATCCTTCTCTATTTTCAACCCTCCATCTTGTCATCCATTTTCTTTTCTTCTTTTCCCGTCCAGACCACAGACCTATGAATGTTTGGCGCAATATAGCCAAAACTGGCTCTTTCGCCATAAAACACCAAATTCAACTCAACTCAACTCAAAATTTTAAAGGATTTTTTTCTAACGTTTTAAAGCAATTACTTGAACTGAAATTTTATATACACGATTATTTTGGATGACAATACAATAATTTAATGATAATTAATAAAAATTAATAGCTACTTAATATTGTGTGATTCTTAATAAGTACATAATTATACTAATTGTAACTATTTATAAAAAGTAACTACAATAAAAATTTTTTTGTTGATCTAAGTAGGAATTGACTTAAATTTTTTATATTAGTTGTTTTCAGTGTACCTCTTAGGGAAGAGTTTAAAAATAAGACACCCCTAACTTAAAATATCAAAATCACCAACCCCCAACCCCAAAGCACTCTTTGTCTTTAACGTCCAATCATTTAACTCAAATTACCGGCTTCAATGATCTTAACCTGTGTCCTCTGGCAGAAGCAGTGCAGCCGAGTTCCGGTGTCCTCATATCTATCTGTATAAATAAATCGCATCTCTCTTCACCTTCTTTTTCATTTGGTGAGGGGATTTCCTTTCCGTGCGGTCAGTGTCACGGTCTTCACAAAATTCCTGCTCATCCCTCCCCCTCTCCTCGGAAAATGTCGCTCGCTTCCCCGCGCGTGAAAATGGATGCGTCTGGAGCCGATTGAGATGACAAAATTTAAACACCCCTTCCTGCCCCTCTTCCTTATAACTTTTTCATTTTGGGGATATTTAACGCGTGATTAAAAGGGAAAGTTTTGTGCTCAGACATGTTTTTTCCCTCTCCCCTTCCCAGTGCCGGTTTAACCCTTTATCTACCGCATTATGATTTACTGCAGTTTTTTTTCATGCAATATTTTTTTTTTGGATCACTACATTGAAAATTAAGGGATAGACATAAACAAAATACTCAACTTTGGGAAATTTAATCCGCTAGAGCTAATTAATTAATTAAAGGTATTCCACTATAAAATTAATTATATACACTGTTTACTAGAAATAAATAGCCAAATAAATAAATAAATAAATAAGATACTTAAATTTTGACGTTAACTATTTTTCCGAGATAAAAATGATAATCTTCGCAATCGACCGAAAACGCCGTCAGCTGAACACGCTATTTCTGCTATAAAACTATTCGCTTTCCCCGCTAAAATACTCATCATAAAACCCTTGCTGCCATATATCTTGGAAGAGTGGATTTCAAAGAATATTCCTGCAAAGTATCGTCAGAATATTTACAAAAATGGTTATTCTATGTAATTTTAAAAGATTGGTACTTATAAGTACCGTCGGTAGATAAAGGGTTAAGACAGCGTTTCTCAAACTTTGGGGCGCGCCTCCTTTGAATGGCGTGATAACTACGAGGGGGCGCGAGCATATTGAAAAGTCGAAAACAAAAGCTTATTTTAAAAAATTACTAATTTACTGAAAGTAAACAAACAAAAAAATGCATTCTGACATAATAAAAAACAGAATACACATTTACACTGATATAATACACTTATAATAATACAGTACTCTGTACAACGTATTTCATAATTAATTTAACAATACTAAGTTCAGAACATGGTTTATAATTACCAGTGATCCCATGGTTGTGTCATATATAAAACCATATAGAAAAATTAATACTTATCTTGATAATTTGTGCGGTTTATAATTAATCCCTTAACTGCCGGTAAAAAGTTATGCGATTCGCTTCCCAATGCCACCGTTTTTCACATAGGGGTGCTCATGTGATGTATTAGGGAGGGGGGGGAAAAGGAATAAATAAGCACATCCTCTGAAATGTAAGTACATCCTTCGCAAACACTGTCCTTTTATTGCATTCCAAAGCCTTCGGAATAATTTTATGGATAGCAGTGCACAGAAAAGATCGTACTTTTGACAGACATATATATACGTCCGGGGAAAATAACGTCTTAGCTGAGAGACGTTTATATGCGCGGGTGGAACTTAAGAGATTTAAATCCTATGGTAGCTTTAGCATCAAAGTATCGTATTATTGAATTGAATGCATTGTTATTGTATGGAGGGGGTGCGAAGAAAATTATGATCGAATATTGGGTTGCAAGAGAGTATTGAAAGTTTGAGAACCACTGGGTTAAGATAATGCCGAGCCCTGGGTGCAGAAGATCTACGGGTCTCCTTGGCATTTGCAGATCGAAATTTATAACCAGAAGATTTGGTCTCCAGCTTATCCGGACCCCTGGACGCCTGCCTCAAGCACCCAGTGGATAAACCGGCACTGCCCCACCCCCCTAAATATGACTGTATTAGAAAAAAGGAATTTTACGGTCCAGCAGTGGAATATCTTTCCTATAGAGGGGTTGTGGGGTAGCCGTATGGTCGTGATCGCGAAACAGTGACTAGTATTGTCGAGGCACGGGTTCGTAACCTACTACCACTGAAGACTCACCTTGTAGAGGAGCAAATGCACGTTAAATCTGTAGAGATTCAAAGTCCTCCCGGTGGTGTGGTGTGGTAATTTGGAAAAGAGGGCGGCTGAGATGTTGTCCTCATCAGTTGACCATGATTCAAAATTACGAGATTTGTCACTTATAATCTTCGTGTTGATTTATAGTTTGACGTTAATGAACATTCACTCCTTCATGCATTTTTAAAAGTTATTAGCTTTCCTGTGGGAATGATCCACAAAGGGGAGCTTCCTGACCAAGGTAACAAAGAAGTGATCATAGCGAGGTCGAGTACGGCATTGTCGAGTCGTGGAACCAGTGCTGCTGAAGGCCCACCGCGTAGAGAAGTCATGAACAAGAGGCTAAAAGTCTTCCAATTAACATGATGGGGAAGATTGAAGAGGAAGTGCCAGTGCGGGTATCGTCCTCGTCACTCGGCTTTGGTTCAAAATTATGACGTACCTACATGCTACTGACTTGCATGCAACTAATGTGTTATCTAATAACGCTTGAAAACTAATGTCACAGACGGTGGAATATCCATTCAGTACAGAGTAATTTAAAATTTTTGAAAAACAAAGAAAAAGAAACTTGTTTTCTAATAAAATTGAAAATAATTTCTGTAAAGAACACAATTTTTTTTCTCTCTCCCTATATACACTGGTGTGCAAAACTTAAGCAACAGGTGGGTTTATTGCCATAACTTCATGAAAAATCATCTGAGAGACTTAAAATTCTGAAATGAGGGAGAGTATTAAGTACGTAAAGGATGACGAAAGCATTGGCGCTGAAAAAGGAATACAACGCATACGGTATGAAATCAAACAAAAACAAGCTTTATTGAACGCATAGTATCGTGACTCATGATTGTCTATCCAACAGGAAGAACAACAAGCAGATATTCCTTAATATGGTATATGTCCTCCCCTTACTACAATGGTTGCTTCGCACCGTCTCCGCATACTCAGAACCAGCTGGTGCAGCACCTAGGAGTGCCCATTCCTCAATCAACATCTGTTTGAGTTGTTGGTTGTTCTCCGGATGATGTAAGCGTGTGGCAATACGTCTCCCCAAAGCATCCCACACATGTTCGATGGGATTTAAATCTGGGGAGCACGCTGGCCAATCCATTCGAGTGATATCTTCACTTTCCAGCAGCTCCTCAACAGCAAGAGTGCGATGTGGCCGTGCATTGTCATCCATAAAAATGAAGTCTGGGCCAATGGCACTTCGGAAAAGACGCACATGTGGAAGAAGTACCTCCTCACAATAGCTATCCCCGGTTACAGACCCTCTGTCAAAAATGTGAAGCTCAGTTCGCCCGTTCAGCATGCCTCCCCAGACAAGAACTTCAGGACCATCGTAACGGTGTCTTTCCTTGATGTTACTGGGATAAAACAGGGTCCCGATCTCTCTCCAAATCAAAACGCGTTGAGAATCGCTTCTGGTACTGAACCGACTCTCATCTGTAAAGAGGACACGACTCCATTGATCAGTTGTCCAGTTTTTGTGCTCTCTGGCCCACTGTAAACGGTGGTTTCGGTGACCAACTTTGAACAGGAGGCAGCGTTCAGGACGGCGGGTGAACAGGCCCCCTTTGTGAAGGAGTCTGGCCACAGTAAACCGCGACACTTGTCGACCTGTTGCTGTACAGAGTTTCTGAGCAATGGCGCTTGCTGACTGCTGTCGACCTCTTTTCACCTGCAGGATGATATATCGGTCATCCCTTGCAGTTGTCGTCCTCGGGCGGCCACCACCAACCTTTCTAACAGCTGTACCTATGGTTTGGAACGCTTTCCAAGCGCGCGAAACGACACTTTTGTTGATTCCGATCTCTGCAGCTACACTGGTGACAGTATGCCCCTCATCCAGCTTTCCGATCATTCTTTCACGTGTGAAGTTGTCCAGGTGATTTCTTCTAGCCATATTTCACGAACTGACTCACTGGCACTTGCAGCGAATATGTTGAATTGCGTCTCCGTCCTTCATTTTATTCTACTGTTGAGCAGTGCGCACCGACATCACGCGTTTTGCGTACGCTCACATCGTTTCTGACGTTTTGTTCCTGATATTTGCATACGCATGACGTTTCTACTGACTTATGTGTTCACTGTACTGATCTCCAGACCTCCTTTTCTGCAATTTCATGGCTATCTGCTAAATTTTTACATTGTTGCTTAAGTTTTGCACACCAGTGTATATATGTATATCGTGTTCATATTTTCAATCGTTAATAAAATACTTTCTTTTCATCCAATCAAGTTCAAATATATATATTTTTTAAAACTTGTAGTGGATGACACTTGATGTTAATACAGTTTTTTCAAATATTAATTCATTAATTAAATTAAAAATTGAATAAAAGGTAACACACAAAAACAATAGTCCAACAGTATATATCAATGGCGCACACAAGGGAGGGGTCCTAGGGGTCCGGACCCCTCCCCAAGTCCTTAATTTTCTTCCGATTGATTATAATTCTAAGTATATAGGACGTAAAATTTAATTAAGTATTTGTTTTTAATGATTAAGTTTATTAATTAATGCTAATTATTTAATCAATTAGTTTTTTACTGTTTTTTGTTCCCGAAAATCGACAAAATTAAAAGGAGCATGATACAAGAATGGTGGATTTTCGATCCTGCCCCCTTGAAAAATTCCTGTGTGCGCTACTGGCATCTATAGAAAGAAAACTCGTTCGTTGTGCCCCTTTAGTGCAATGGATAGCGTGTTGGACTTCTAATCCAAAGGTTGTGGGTTCGAATCCCATCTGGGATGGCCTAATTTCTGAGAATGTAATTTTTTTACCATATTATTTTAATATAATAATTAAATTTAATTAATGAATATAAATAGAAGCAAACAAAAAAAATTGTCCAGCTCCATATATTGAAAGGCAAATGAAAAATTGCAAGGAGAATCGCTTTCTCAATTTTGTAACTTAATATTGTGTGTGTGTGTGATTTATCATATGTATACTATATACATATTTATATTAACTGTAACTATTTAATAAAAGTAACTAAAATAAAATTTTTCTTTGTTGATCTAAGTAGGAATTGATTCAATTTTTTTTATATTACTTGTTTACATTTTATTTTATGCATTCGAATCCTTAAAAATCGTTATCGCATAAAATTTGTTTTGGACTACCGAATATTTCGGCAAATTTCTTAAAACTGTTATTTTACAATTAATAAGAGCCTCATTTTACGTGATTAACTTATCAACCCCACAACTGGGTAGGGGGGTGAATAGAAGAGGGGGTGTGCACACCTAGGCACACTTACGGAAGTGCCCAGCTGTTACTTTTTGACGTCACCGGACGCTATATGTCCTGTTAACCATCTGCAATGAGTGCTCTTAATTGGTTCGAAATGACACCTCACCTTCAAGCACCTGACTTCCCGTTTGTGCGCATGCTCGCCACGTGACCACACTGCAAATGAACATGATCCATTTGTTCTTCCTGCACGATAATGTGAATTTCTTTTTTTTTTTCGTGAGCATATTCGCACGGGATATCCGTGGTCATCCAAGCCGATGATGGCGGATTTGCACCATCGATGTTCAGGTTGGGTAGTATCGTGTTCTTTGTGCACTAATTCATGGAAATGGCTCCTAATGAGAAACCCATAAAAATGTCCTCCCTCACCGGTTAGAGGTGTAGGGGTAGGGCTTCGTGTATCCGCATTTGGGGATTCTTTTGAGAGCTAAGAGTAAGTGATACGGTAAATAGCAGCTACCATATGATGTTCAGGACACTTTGGTGGTTCTATGAGAAGTTTTTAAACCAGAGGTGGCCAACCCGTGGCACGGTGGAGTTGTATCAGTGGCACGCGAAGACTCACTGAAAACTGATTTTTTTTCAAGATAATAAATAACCAGTTTTTAAAATTTTATTGAAGGGACTAAGACAAAAAACCTCAAAATTTAGATCAAAATATACTTGTGACTAAATTTTTTTTGCAATGAACAGAATGAAACAAATATCACTCAAAACTAGAAAATATGCATCTATACTAACCTATTTGTTAGCATCTAAGATCTAATCCTAATATAACTTTGTAAAAATAAAGTAGTAATTCAAAAGCCACATTAAGTAGATACTGAGCGTTTAATAATTATTTGAATTGAATGATTTATACCTAACCTAATTGATTAAACTTGTAAAAAGTTTATTTACAATTAAACATAAGCTTGTACTTTCGTCTTATTCATTATATTATTTTTAAATTTCGACTGTCGCCTATCCGGTATAGTGGAGAGTGACGCTTACTGCCGTGCCGTAGAGTCAGAGTTCGAATCCCCGGAGAAGACATGGATGTTTATATATGTATAGTGCCTTCACGGCAGGGGGGTACTATGAATAGTCGTCGAGCCGCAAGCCTTCTCATGAGGTTGAGAGAAGGGAGGAGGGAGGCCCCTGACCACCCCCAGGTGTCTTCCCTCAAAATTGGGGTGGAAACGAGCCAAATCGTATTGTCACCTGTATGGTGCTCAAAGCTACGGTTAACGACAGGCGTCACTTAGCCCTTTACGTTGATGAATTTCGTGGGCCTCGATCTTGCCTTTGCCGATCAGATGGCATCAGTAACATAAATTTCGATTACACAGACTTGCATTAAAAATGTGCTATTTGCGTAAAAATCCCATAATAAGCTTATAAGTAACACATTTTTTTAAATTTTCCATATTTTTTTGTTGGAAAAGTTGGAAGTGGCACGCATAATAATTTTTGTTTTTATCAAAGAAAACTCTTCCCTAAAATGTTGGTCGCTCCTGTCGTAAACCAATGAGAGATGCGAGAGCTCGATTCATCCGTTGTGTAAAATAGTATGAATTACTCCCCGTCAATTTGACCATGGTAACCCAGTGGCTAGGGTCACAAATTCATGGCCGGGGTGTCAAGATTTCAAGCCCTCGTGCTATTGAAGACCGCCGGGCGAGGGGCTGATGCGCGTTAAATTTGTCGTGGCTCAAAGTTCTCACTCGGCGTGGTGTGGTAGTTAGGAGAGGGGGAACCAAATCAAGTATCACATTTTTGTCACTTGACGATGGTTCAAAATAATGAGATCCACCGTCAATAGCCCTTGTGTTACTTTATATTGCGATAACGGTAACGGTTATACATTTACGTGGAACCTTAGAGATAGCTCTATTATCCACTCATCATAATAAATTGAACAGAGAACAATTTGTTGAAGTTACTATATAAAATAAAAAGCAGTCCACAATAAATGCAGCGCAATAACGCTGGTGGAGGGTGGGTGGAAACCACTCTCCCAGTTGATTCAGTTTCTGTTTCGCTTTCATAGGAAAACAAAAGAGAAAATGACGTCACATCTCCATGACAAAAAGCCCGTCTTTCAACCGTCTCCCCAATCTTGATAGAACGAGGAAGGGGGGATATTTTTTTTAATAACAAGGTTTAAAAGGGGAATAATATTTTTTAAGTCCGTTCCACGTTCCCCTCAAAAGAAACTGCGTGGGGTTTTTGGAAAATTTATGGCCCTATGGGGTTGTTTTCCCGTTTTTTACAAGGGCCGTGGGAAAACCCTGGGGTTTAAAAGCACCAATTCTGGCCCGGAAGGTTTGGGGGTTTGGTCCCCTTACCCAAATCCCCACCCCGAGCCCCGCAGTCGTATTAAATTGGTGGGTTCCAAAGTTTTGGGGGGGTTTTCCGGCGGGCTGGAAAAACCCTAAATTTCCCGGTTCCATGCCTAAATTTTGGAGGTGGAGATAGGGGGGTGTATCTATCGGGGGTTTTCGGGGTTCTCCGAGCTAAATCGTACTGTCACCTGTTTTGATGCTAAAAGGCAAAAACCTAACGACAGACGAACTTCTAGCCCATTCCCACGTTTTGGGGCCCCCGATCTGACTTATGCCCGGGCGGGGGGGGCGCAAAACAACAACACAAATGAAAAAAAGGAATTTTTAAAGGGAAAAACCGAAGCTCTTAAAATCGAGATATAACCCAGTGGGGTAGGCGATTAAAATTTTAAAATTATCTGGTAGGAATCTTTTCCCGGGGGGACCCGCCCCCTTTATCACTAAAAAGGGGTAATGAGAACAAAAAGTTTTTGATCCAAAAAATTTTAAAGGGGTTTGGAAAGAAAAATTTAATTTTTGTTTGAAAATTTTTACATTTTAAATTGTATAAAATTTTTAACCTTTCTAAAAAAAATACCCCCCATTTTAACCTTAGGGAAATTAAAACCCTTTAAAAACCCTTTTTAAAAATCTTTTGAAACGGGGTCACGCCTATTTTGAATGGCGCGAAAATGTAAACAAAGTACTTCGTTTTTTTAAAAAAGTTGAACGTCTGATATAAACCACAAAACATTTATCTTTTAAAACTGAGCCCTTTTATTTTTTTTTTTTTTTCCCTAACCGATTAGAACCCCTCACACTGCTTTTTATTAAAATAAATTTACCCCGTTTTTGTGTTCAGTATACCTTTTCTGAGAATCTACTGTTTACAGATAGGGAAAAGGTTTTTTAAATGATGGCTAATTATACTAAAATATGACCCTTTTTGAAAAAAACTAAAAAATTTTTTTTATAAATTTTTTTATGTAAAAAAGGGGGTTTTTAACACCCCAAACACAAACACAAAAATTTTTTTGCAATATATGATAAAATATTTCAAAAATTAAAAAAAATTAAAAATTACCCAAAAAAGCTCATTTTAGTATAAAAAAAGGGAACTTTAATTGTTTTAAAAAAATTTTAACAATTATATTTAATTTTTTTGAGAAAACATCAAAAACCCAATTTTAAATTGTATTTTAATACGGGGGAAAAAAATTTCCCAAAAACTCAAAAACCATTAAGGGAAAAGATTGGTTAAAATGGTAACGGGGTTATAGGGCACTCCACTTCTTGGGCCCCCCAAACTGGTTTTAACCCCAACCATGGTGTTTTTTTATCGTCTAAAATGTCAATCCATAAATAAGCAGATTTTGGAAAATAAAAATAAAGGAAACCTTGAACGGAAAACCCAAGAAAAATTGAAAAAATCTTTTTTACAAATGCTACAAAGGAACTAAATATCACTTCATAAACCCAGGTTCCCCAAATCACTGTGAGAAATATTAAAAACTTATTACATCAACCCTACGCGAGTTAAGGTTTTTATACAAAAAAAAATCAAACAAAAATATTAGATAAGGTGACAAGTTTTTTTGCCCGGTATGTTTACCCTTTTGGGAAAAACGCCCCGCTCTATCACGAAATCCTCTGAACTATTAAGCCTACAAAAATTTGGGAAATGTGGGAGGTAGCCTTTAATTTTGTGAAAAATTCAGTAAGGGGTTTGGTGGTGTTATAAATTTACAGTCGCGCGGACCCCCTATATAACAAAATCTCTAAATCCTGAAAAAGTTCGTTATATGGAAAAATTCGTTATATAAGATTTTAAAAAATTTTTTTATAAACCACAAAAAACTTTTTAAATTCAATGGCCAATATGTTTTAAAAAAAATTATTAAAATTTTTTTTGTAAGTTATTTGGTTTATATTTTAAATCCAAAAATGAAAAAGAAAAACTTCTGAAAAATTTTTCTTGACGCCTTTATCCACTTCCAAGAATTTTTTTTTTTCTTTGATCCCCAAAAGCTTTTTTCTTTTTAACTTTTTTCGGGGTTTTAAAAAACAAGTTTCCTTTTGTTTGATCAAAAATTTTAAAATGAACGGGAGACTAGTTCACAAAACACGAGACTCCACTGGGGTGAAGGGGGTTTATCGAAGATGCTTCCAGGGGAACTGGATAAGGGGGGTTTAAAAACTTTGCACTTCTTGGATAAAAGGGCCCCGGGAATTCTATTTGCTCTTGGTGAGTTTGGCATCGAATAAAACCAATTCAAGATTTATTGACCACCATAAATGTGCAAAAAAATACTCAGGAAATCTCCAGAAATATTTTTTAAAAAAATTTGGGTCCAAAAGGAAAAAGGGGTTATAAAAATGGTTTGTATGGGAGGTTTTTTTTGGAAAGAAAATCCAAAAATGTTCTTGGTTCCAGGAAAAAGTTTGCTATATAAAAAAATTTCCCAAATATAGAGGTTTCTTTATATGGAGGTTCGATTTAAAAAAGGGTTTTTTTTTAAAACCCTTCCCAATTTTCTTGGGGGGTTTGGTGGTTTTTCTTTTAAAAAAATAAAGATCCGCAAAAAATGGTTTATGCAGCAATCAAATTTCGGGGGGCTGGGGAGGCAAAAACGATCTTTACTTCAGAAATTCAAATCCTGTTCTTTTTAATCAAAACTGGGGCAAAGAATGTGTTTCTGCACAATAAAAAGCAATCCCAAGACTTAGATACCCAATAGTCTTAAAAGGGCCACATCATGAAATACCCATTAAAGGTGGGTGGGTAGCGTTTAATCTATAATAAGGTGTTATTGGTTCATTTTACGGGCCTTTTGCTTAATTTATAAGGCAGTGTTCCTTTATTTAAAAAACCCCCTTAGAGCTTGTTAGAAATAAACTCTAGATTTACGATCGGGAAAGGTCGGGGGTCTTTTTTTTCCCCCCGGGGTTTCCTTTTGTAACCGCAGATTACCCCTTTTTTCATACCCCCCCCACTATTTTTGACTTTTTTTGGTTCACCGATATTTATCTTTTTTTTATTTCCTTTGCTTTTTTCAAGACCCACAGTTCCGTTTTTTCATGATGCGCTTGGTTATAGTAAATTAACCAGTTTTTCTAAAATTGGGTCAGCTTTTGAAATGTGCCCCAAACCAGGGGCCCCACAAAAAAAGGTTCTGGGGATCCCCCCCCAAAACCCTTGATTTTTTTGATTGATTTTTTTAAAATTAATAGTGCGAAAAATTTAATTAAGAAAGATTAATGATTAATTTTTTTAAAGGAATCAAATTTGTTTTTTCCCTTCGTTTTTACTTTTTTTGGAAAATCAACAAAATCAAAAAGGAGCATAAACGAAAAATTTTTCCCCCCCTTTAAAAAATTTCCTGGTTTTTAACTGGCGCCAGCCATTTAATATGGTGTCCGGAAAAATACGAGCGGGCTAAACGCGAAGAAATTTTCAGACGAAAAAAATGCCGCAATTTCCAGGGAAAATTTTGCAATATTATAACTCTCCTCTGAAAAATAATTTTTTAAAATTTAAAAATTTCCATGAATACTTTTTTTTTCTTTTTTAATTCGTGAAGGCATACCCCATTTAATTTTAAAATGGTATAGGAAAAAACCCGGAAACAAAATTTTACACCAAAAAAAATTATTCAACTCTTTAAAAAATAGGTGCTGCTCTCAAAAAAAGGATAGTGAAGAAAGAATATGATACAAAAATGTTCATTTTTTTTTATATCTGAAAAAATTTCCCCAAATTTGGGCCCTATTCTTTAACATTAACCGAAAAAACCGAAAAGACCTTTTTTCTCTATTTAAATTTTCCCTAATGACCTCACATTTTGTTTTTCTTTTATAATGGGAAATTTTCCACTCTAATTTTTATTTAAATAATAAGCCAACTCTCTTTCTTTTAAATTTCTATGAAAATTTAAAACCTTAGTTTTTTAAAAAAATAAAACCTTTTTTATTCTTTTTATAATCAACAATATCTTATCAAATTTATAAATCTAGTGATGCGGTTAAAAATAGGGTTTATGACATTCCGGTGTAACTTTCAAAAAAATTCCCTTTTTTTTTAGGTTTTTTTAAATCAATTGGTCATGGCCCAAAAATTCTGGTGGCTTTTTTATTCGGGTCCGGCCCAGTTATTTCCCGGAACCCAAAAATGGTCATTTTTCCCGAACTCTTGTTTGGCGTTGTTTTGTGGGAGTCCTGAGTTCAGTCCTAGTGCTACTAAAACCTGCCGTGACAAAGGGGGGATGAAAAAAATTGCCTTGACTCAGAATCTTCATTTTGGGGTTTGGGGGTGGTGTGGATTTTTGGGGAGATGGGTGTGTGCCAGCTCATGTGTACCCTTTTGGCCGGGGGGTTAAAAAATTGGGGGCCCTTTTCCCAACACCCCCTTTGTTGCTTCAGAGTTCGAGATAAACGGCACTAACTTTAAACCTAATTTTGGGGGAGCGCAGTAGCCAGGGGGGTTTAAAATGGAATTTTGGGGTTGACATTTTTCATTGGCGGGTTCGGGGGAACCCAAATACTAGAAGACTCACAGTGTATATCGGATGATGAACTTTCATTTGTCGAGGCTAAAAGGTTCCTCCGGAAAGTTGGAAGGGAAGCATCTCTCCCCGACTGGTTGGTAAATCGTCATTTGAACAGGGAAAAAGTGGGGGGTCCCCCCAAAAAATTTTGTATTCCCTTCCGGCGTTACACACACACCCCCCTTTTTTGAAAGCCCTGATCCTTCGGGACTCCACGTATAAATAATTAATTGGCTTGCCGGGAGGGGTTTAATGGGTAACTGTTTTCTCTTAAAAAATATCTCAGAGAAATTAAAGTAATCTTAACAAAAAGCATCATCGTCTATTTTTCCCTATCAATCAAAAAACTCCTCCCCCGGTCATACAGTTTCAAAACTTGCTGTTGTGCCCTTATAAAAAACAAACCCCCTGAAAAACCCAACCCCCACTTCTTGTTTTAAACCCCAGGGTTGTAACGCGCGTCTTATTTGTATTATGTGTTTCTATGTAAGTGCCCGTCTAGATGTTTTTTGTGTTTTGCCCAAATGTGAAATAAAGCGGATTACCATTCAACAAGACGGGCTTTTAATCCCATCCTTAAACATCAACCTTCAAAAAATATAATCATCGGTAAAGTAATCCTTACCAATCATCACGATCTTATATATATATATAATATACGTAATTTTTTTCGATGCGGTACATAGGTTCCTAAAAGCCATAAAAAAAAGAACTTTTTTATTGAAAACAAAAAATTAAAAAAAAAATTCAAAAATCAATTCCCCTTTTGGGTTTAACAAAAGAAAATTTTTATTTTAGTTACTTTTTTAAATAGTTACAATTAAAGAAATAATATACGTATGACAGAATCACCCCTATTAAGTGACAAAATAGAAAGCTATTTTCTTGTAATTTTCCCCTTTCAATTTAGGGGACTAAACTATTTTTTTTTTATTTGTCTAATTAAAAGTAAGGAAAAAAAGGAAAAATTTAGAAATTAGGCCCTTCAGATGGGGGTTCAAACCCCGACCTTCGGGTTAGAAGTCTACAGATTCTTTTTCTAATGTACTACAAAAAAGGGTACAACGAGCGATTTTCCTCTTTTTAGGGGGTTGGACTATTTTTATTATTATTTTGTTACTATTTTTTCTTGGGTTTTAAAATTTAAATATATTTGAAAAAATCATTTCATCAAAATTTTTATCTACAAGTTTAAAAAAATTTTTTTGAACTCGAATGGATTTAATAGAAAAGTATTTTTTTAAAAGATTGAAAATTTGAACAAGATATATATATAAATTTTTGAACTTTTGGGAGGTTTTAAAAATTTAGGGTATATTGATTTTGATTCACACCAGAAATATAACCCCCAAAAAATTTAAACACCATATAGCAGTAACTTAATAACAGCGTATTTGCGGTTTAATCCCAAAATCAATCAGCATGCATAAGCTCGACAATCGGGTTTCAAAGTGGCTTAAAAAACCTTTAAACCTACCTGGTTTTCCCCAAATGGGTTTAAAATTTGGGCATAAATAACTAAGCAGCCATAACCGGGATGGAGAGGAAAAAAGGGCCCCCAAAGGGCCCTTAACTTTTTCCCGGACGAACTCAATTAATCGAAGGGGAAAACAAAAACCAAAACGAAACCCCAAAACGGGGGGGAAGCCCTTGAAAATTTTTAAATTAAATAAAATGCTGGGCGGGCAGACGGGGCTATTTAATTTTGTTTTTTTTCTTTTTGAATGGTCATCTTGGCGTGACGAAAAGGGCCCGAACGCCGGTTGGCAAAATTTAGCAAGCGCACTTCCCGAGCCGGCCGCCAAAAATTAATTTTTGAGCCGCGATTCAAAATGCTTAAATAATTCAAAAGGCATGGAAAAAGGGGGGAAAAGGCTGAAAATGGCCGGGGGGAACGAACCCTTTCCTTGATCTTGGGGGGTGAAAATTTTAATTGTTTAGGGGGGAATATTTTATCTGGGTAATTATACTGTTTTTTTTTTTAGGGGGGGTTTTTTAAAATTTTAAAGCTTTCAT
Organism: Trichonephila inaurata madagascariensis; assembly: GCA_019973955.1. Lineage (NCBI taxonomy): Eukaryota > Metazoa > Arthropoda > Arachnida > Araneae > Nephilidae > Trichonephila > Trichonephila inaurata. Next base: position 6,676 of record BMAV01008823.1, on the reverse strand, counting down.
TTTAACTTTTAATAATTGACTACTACGATACCATCCCTTTGGGAACCTCCTGGTTGGCTACTCTGGGAATAATATAACTTTGAAACAAAATTAAAAAGGGTTGGGTTTATAAACTTTTTCAAAAAATTTCCCCACCCATGCCTGGCATTGGGGCATGATGAAGGCCCCTTCAAAATTCGTTGAAAACCCTTTTTTTTGATATGGGAAAACCCCGCTGGAAAGAGTGGGTTTTTAAACCCCGACTTTAGGGCCCTGTATTATTAGCTACGCCCCGTACCTTCCCGGGAAAAAAATGTTTTCTGGTATAAAAAATGAAGGAAAAAAAAATTGGTATATATTTTTTTCCCTGTTAAATAAAGGGCCCTAATGGAAAAAAAAGACTTAGGTATTTGAGCCTTTTATTTTTTGTCTTAAAAATTTAAAATAACTTTTTAAATTTAAAAAAAAAACAGATTTTTTGTTTTTTTCCCTTTATTGTGATGCGATGTGATACCCCTTTAAAATTTGTTATGGAGGGGGGCATCAGTATTTTAACTTAGTAAATTTAAAAAACCTACAGAGTAGAAATGGCAATTATGATAAAGCGGAAGACAGAAAAAAAAAACTTGGATCGGACTGATTCTACTGGCCGGGGGGCGAAAACTGAGGTTATCAAATGATTAAACTTTATTGTACTATTCACACTATTCATTTTTTCAATAATTACCATTTTGGTATTTACATTGAAGAAAAACAATTTGGTGTGTGTGTTTTAGGGCTAAAATCATTTTTAAATTAAAATTTAAAACTTTTTCCCAAAGTTTTTGAAAATTTAACCCCCTTTTTGGCAAAATTTTTCGAATCAAAGTATTTTTTTTCTTTATCTCCATACCACAGAGCATCTTTTTTCCCCCTAAGTAGGTTTTGATTAATAATTTCTTTTTTCTCCGTAGCCGCGATTCATCCAGATAACCAATCTCGGGAAATTTAAACGGGATAAACAAAATTAGGCAAAATTTAACTGGAATAAAAAACTTACTGTGCCCTATACACTTTTTAATCATATTTTTTCCCCGGGGAAAACTTTCTTTTTGTAAACACGTGATTTGAAAATGGGGGACTTTTCCATTCTCCATGGGGTACTGTAAACACAAAAATGTGTCCCCCCGATATGCCCCCAGTGATCGTTCCCCCTTTTTTACCCTTTTTTTTTCGTAATTCAATCTTTTTGGGGCTTTTCCCTTTTCCCCTACCTATAGATTCCCGATATACATTTTTTTAAAAATCATCTATGTGATATATTTGGTTACTAACATTTGTTTGGGGAAAGGGTTGGGGGTTTTCGTTGCCAACCCAAGAAAGATAGTAAAAGGCTATTGGGAAATATAATTTTTTTTGTTTAAAATGAACTTTCCTTCCTTTTCCCCCATTGGCTCCAAACCGAGGATAGTTTGGAAATCTCAAAAAAGCTTTTTTCCCGGCCAGCTTTTTTTTCCTCCCCAAGGGGTTCCAATTCTTAGTTGTCCAAAAATTGGGGTACCCTTTTCACCATCCCAAACCCCTCCCAAGGTTTTCCTACCCTTTCTTCGTGTGGCAATCGGGTTGGGGGGATCCCCCTTGGAACCGTGGGTTTTTCAAAAGCGCATAAATGGATAGTTTTTTTAAAATTTTGTATCACTTAGATTAGAATATATGTATAAAATTTTTTTTTAATTTACATTTTGACAAAAAAAAAAAATTTAAAAAACAATATTTTTGGAAAAAACAACCCAGAATAAACTTTTTTTTCCCAAAAGTTCTCCCCTTTTTTGAAAAATTTCATTAAATTACCCGTATGTTGCTCAATCTCTCCTCTTTTACAGAGGCTCAACTAAATTTTTTTAAAATATAAACAGAAGTGGGTTTTATTCATATTTTTTCGACAGGGGGCAAATTTAAAAAAAACCCCTTTTTTGGGGGGGTGGTAACTCTGAAAATAATGTGAATTTTTCAAAAAATTCTAGTTGAACCTCTGTAAGGGGGTTAAAACTTATACGGGAAAATAATATTTCAATAAAAAATTTTTTAAAAGGGAACTCTGGAAAAAAAATTTTCAAGTCAGTATTTTTCCCCAAAATTTCCCCGTTAAAATGTCCCAAAAAATTTTAAAGGATTATTCTTCTAAAAAAACACCAAACATGAAAATTTTCCCCTTTATCTGGGAAAAATCAGGGTTTCCCAACATCGAAACCTTAAAAAATTTTTGTAAATGGTCTTTCCCTTTTCCCACACAATTTGGGCCCGCCCCTTTAATTCATTGTTCTTTTTATGAAAAAAATTAATTTTAAACATAATAAATATCATTTTTCTTAAATATGATGGGTCTTTAAAAAAACAGCAACAATCAGGGACTATTTAAAAAAAAAAACATTTAGTAAAATTTTGGAATTATATCCTTATTGTTTTTTTATCTTAGGAAAGAATCATTTGACCCAAATTTAACGTGAAAGGGCTAATGCCCTGTATTGGCCCTTTTTTTGGTGTTAAAATGAATTAAAAACCCGGAAATTACTCCCTACTCACAGAAATCTGGATATATATTATCATGGAAATTTAAAACCAATAATAATATTTTAAAAAATATTTGGGGGAAAAGATCTTTGACCCATGATGTTTTTTAAAATTCTTGCACCAAAATTAAAATCATCAACATGCGTTCACCAAAACTCTATTCCCTAACAACTCCCCCTTGCTTAAAAAAATCTTAAAGGGGCCATTGTGTGTGTGTGGCGGTTAAATTTACCTTTTAAATTTTATCTTAAAATGTTTTAATTCGTAATGTTTTCTGACATTCAGGACTTTCGCGGAAAAAAATTTTTAGTTCTTAGCTTATCGTTAAAATAATCATAACTTTAACACTGCAAAATTTTGCCCCGGTGCTCGGTATTTCTTATGTAATCTCTCTTTCAAATTTTACCACCCAAACACAAAGTCCATCCACGGAAAATTTTGGGGAATTTTTGGGGCTTTTTTTCTGTGTTTTTTTAAAACCCCAGATTCTCTGGAAAAAATTTTGCCGGGTTTCAGCCCTTTTGCCCAATGACACAGCATAAAACATCGTAAAACAAAAATTTTGTCGGGATACTTTTTTTTTTGTAACCCTATTTTTTTTTGTTTTTCGTTTTTTTAAAAAAGTCCTTTTTTTATTTGTGTGTGAGGGGTGTCCCCGTAATGATAAAATGAAGATATATATATTATAAAAAAAATATTAAGATTTTATTCCCTTCAATAACTCTTAAATTCATCACATAATAAAAGGAAAAAAGGCCCAACCTTTTCTCGCACCCTTTTTTGACATGTATAATATATAATTTCCCCACTTGACTCTAGAAAATATTAGAGATGATGCAGTTATAAAACTCTATTAAGTCGTGTATTATTGAGGTCAGGAATTTAAAAAACTACTTTTTTTTGAATTAAGGGCGAAAAAAAATCAGTCCCCGATTTGTTTCTATTTTTTTTTATAAAAAAGGGGGGTTTGGGAAAAAAATCTAGTTATACTAAAAAAAAATTTAACACATGATTTTCTCCTCCAAAAAAAACTTAAACCCATTTTTATTTTGCAAAAAACCCATCCCTTTTTTTTTAAAAGTAAAAATTTTCTGAAGGCCCACTGTTTTTTTAAAAAAGGGGGAAGGTTGTTTTTAATTAAAAAAAATTATACATCAAATAAAAATTTTATTTTAAAAGAGCTTGTAAAGAAAATTAAAATAAAGTAAAATTCCAAAATTTGGGGGTTAAAAAAATTTTTAAAGTCATCACCTTTCTGTGGGGGGTCCCCCCAGTCTATAGTTAACACCTAAAAATTTTAAACACTGTGTCGTAATCTAGAGAAATGAAAAAAAAAGCTGGCCCAATTCCTACTATTATATTATATATATATATATAAATATATATATATATATATATATATAAAATTAAAAATATATATATAACTCACCCCCCTATATATTTATTTATTTATTTTTTTGGGAAATTTTCAATCGTTAATAAAATACATTTTAAAGTGCTCAATTTAGGGTGAAATTTTTTTATGCATGATTATTTTGGATGACAATACGGGAATTTTAATTTTAAATTAAAAAAAATGTAATTGATTAAAACTAATTATTTAAAAAATTACAAAATACAGCTTACATTGGGATCACTTTTGGCGACTTAGCGGCCCCCTTTTTGGGGACTTTTGTCAAAAAAATTTGAAAAGGTTTTTCTCACGTTTTAAAGCATTCAGTTGAACTGCAATTTTATATACCCGATTGTTTGGGATGACAATACGATACTTTAATGGTAATGAATAAAAATTAATTACCACTCAATGTTGTGATTCTGTCATACGTATATACATATTTAAATTAATTGTAACTATTTAATGAAAAGTAGCTAAAATAAAAATTTTCTTTGTTGATCTAAAAAGGAATTGAGAGACTTAAAAAAATTTTTTTTTTTATTTTACTTGTTTTAACTGTAACATAATGACATGACGGTACTCTTGAAAATTACTTTGGACTTAGAAGGCGAAACAACTTTGAAGCTTTTGCTAAAATTATAGCAATCGCTCAATCAAAATGTACGATCATCATTTATTATAAATTAATATTTAGAGTGTCTTGTGCCCTGGGAATCAAGGCTTTCTTTTAAGGAAATCAGGAAATTTTACAAAGTATAATGATATTGTTACTGATCAGTGGTGCACACAAGGGGGGAGTTCTAGGGGTCCGGACCCCCAAAGTCCTTGATTTTTTCCCGATTGATTATAATTCTAAGTATAAAGTACGTAAAATTTAATTAAATATTTGTTATTAATGATTAATTTTATTAATTAATGCTAATTATTTATTCAATAACTAGTTTTTTACTGTATTTTGTTCCCGAAAATCGACAAAATCAAAAGGAGCATGATACAAGAATGGTGGACTTTCAACCCTGGACACCCCCCTTGAAAAATTCCTGTGTGCGCTACTGTTACTGATATAATATTGTAATGGCATGTACAGTAATTTATGTTGAAAAATAAAAACACTACAACATAACTCGTAGCTGAGAGAGAGAGAGAGATGTCGCTGAATAAGATTCCTGTGCTGAGTGCTACTTAAATGTTAAATCGTAGTGTTTTTTTTTTTCTTCAATAAAATTTTATATACAAAGATTTCTTTCATTTTACTTGATTTTACAAGTTCGTCACCTAATTTCATCTGGCGACTGTCAAATGTGTAATATTATGTTAGATTTTCATATGGACATGTAAGAATCCTCATTGGGAAAAATCCGTAAAGCTATGATAGTTACAAAGAGTTGTAAAATAATAAAAAGGAATTGATAAGTAATAATTAGCAAACCATAGGAAAACCATCAGTTGATCAAGAAAATCACTCTACCCTATTTTGAAATCTTCCTGTAGAATACATACAAGTTCTACATCGAAAGAAATCGAAGGATACTTCAATATAGAGAATCAGTTATTTAGCATATATTTGTTGGCTAGGGCCCAGCAATGCGGGAAAGGAGAGAAAGGAACAAGGAACCCGAGCTCACCCGAGAAGGGCTTAGAGCTACAGACCGATCCCTCGGGAAACAACCACTCCACGTCCGACTTATAATCGAAAAAAATCAAAGTTTACATTTTACAAACATTAGAAGACAGTAAAATGACAAAATACAAATTTAAATGAAACTGCACTATATACATACATTTGCATGAACGTAATACAAATATACAAAGCAAATATAATAAAAATAATAATTACATAAGAAATATATTATGTGAGAGAAAAAATAAGGTTTATAGATTGAGATGAAAAAAAAAATCCATTCGCACCGAAGGAATTTGATCTCGGATTGAATAGGCAATTTTAATACATGATTTTAGTTTAAAGTGGATGGAAGGATTTCTAACGATAGTTGGAGCCAGGCTTTTTTTGCATTTTGAGATGGGAGACCAAATGGAAATCATTTGTCAGAGGACTTCAGGCACATAATGGTCAGCATCCCCCAAAAGAACCACAAAGACAATTGGGGGGTAGTTTTTAATTTGAAGCGATACAAATAAGAAAAAAAATGGGCCATGGTTTGTTAAAAATTGGATAACCAACTGGAATGAGGATTGATATCAAAACTGGGCTTGGGAAGAAGGATTTGACTCGTAAGCCAGTATTAGGGAAATTTTACCACCAACTCTCCCATCCTTAATTAATTTATTTTGAAGTGTTTTGATGACAAAAGAGTGAGAGGGGCGGGGACACTCACCTCAACACCATTAGCGGTAGCGACTGTAATGCAGGAGAAAGCAGCAACTACAATAAAAATACAATTGATTTTCATTACTTAGAACATCTTCCCACAGAAAAAAAAGGATGCGTATAAAACCATGTCGAATGTATACAAAGAAAAAAAAATACCGATAAGAGGATTAGGTATTTTTGTCTAACGTGTTCCAACATCCCAGCACTTTGCGTTGATTTTTGCCTTAAAGCTCTTGATACACAGCAACAACAATAAAATATATATATATTTTAATTTTCGGAATGCATTCAAAATACACTCTCTACCAGTAAGCATTTGGAAAACCAAGGCAAATAAATTCTGTGGGCCTGATCTTTTGTCACGCTTTCGTTACTTAAATATTGGAAGAAACTGCATAGGAACTCGCTTCAAGTGCTAC